>JARVZY010004179.1:0-23320 GCA_030686995.1 Artemisia argyi
AGGGAATTCTTTGCGACTTTTCGCTTTGATTTGGCGGAGGCCAGGACGGATATGGGGGGCACCACTATTTACTTTAGGTTACGGGGGAGATTCGATCATGTTTGGTTACTGAGTTTGGATGGAGGATAGGTTTGTACACTAGGGAGGAGACTGTTGAGGGAGGTTTTATGCAGAGGTTGTTGCATGGGGAGACGATGAGGAACAAATTGAGGTATGCCAATTTTTGGCCGAGTATTGGGAACGTGGTGTACACCTCGACTACCGGGGCGGCCTCAAACAGGGACCCCATGATCAGGTTGGCCCACAGGTGCATCACCTACAGCTTGTCGGGGCGTCATGGCACCACTCACCGTGTCACTGCTTCAGATCTCTTCTACCTGTACACCATGTTTTCTTCGGATGTTTACTGTAACATCCCATTTTGGGTAGCGAGCTATTTGATGACCAGTGTGGGGGAGAGGGATATTGACAAGGTGTATGGGGGGATGTTCGTGACTCGGTTGGCTCGATCTTATGGGCTACTTGTTCCCGAGATCATGGGGTACCTGAGCGACTGTGGGACTTGTAGGGTGGTGAGGGATAAATCCCTCAAGCAGATGAGCATTGTTATGGAGCTGGGGGATGGGTCCTATACTTGGTATACTGCGGAAGGACCTAATGGTGTTGAGGATGATGATGAGGGAGCGCCCCAGCAGCCTCAGTTCAGGGATTATGAGGTTGGGTCTGCAGATTATTACCGACACATGGGTCGGGGAGACTGGCAGGCACACGAGGGGGCCTGGATGGGTCAGGTGGACGCATGGCGGACCACCACTGACCAGCGCTTTGATTGGATGTATGATCATACCATCCGCCAGATGCAGCACCTCTCCACCCGTGATCAGATCGAGCCCCAGCTACAGATTGACCCATTCCCCGGTCGTGAGATGGACTACCCTCCCTACGGGTACACTGGGCACCTCCCTCCTGGTTATGACTACCGTTATGGTCCCCCTCCCCAATGATTTGTCTTGATGTTTGTAATGTTTGAACAATTTATTCTTGATGGTGTAATTTGAAACAATTTAGATTGTAATAGTTTAGGTTATGGCCTCTGTTGGCCATGGATAATTTCTATTTTTATGTTCATGTTGAATTTCAATTTTATGGTTGCTTATGTTTTTATTTCTTCTATTTGTGTGATTTTTATTTTGTTTGATTGTTATTTGCTTCCGTATGCATGCTTTATTTTTATTGTTGGTAGATCATGTTTCAAACTAAAATGGTGAAAATACTTTATTTTGTTATTTGGCTTTGTCTTAACTTCATCCAAAGGTATTTCGCAAAAGTTAAGCGTAAGGGGAAACCCCAAATATGTTTTTTAAGAAACAAAACCGATCATGATTCTCCACAATATTAAATGAACATGTATATTCGTATTTGTTAGAGTCAAATGCTTGTATCGGGTCATAATGATGTTTTGCAGGATTTTCCAGGAAGTAGGACAAAGTTTTTCCAGAAATTTTCCGGAAACTTAACACAAGAATTTCTGCAGGTCACTTCTGACAGTGTCAGGAAGAAATTCCTGACGGCGTCACGTGTAAAATTTTGGAAATTTTACCAGTTTTGTTTTTCTAACGGAGTCTTAAAGTTTTTGCTAATTCTTTAGTTTTATAATCTCCAGGAAATCTGCAAACATCATTCCACAAGCATTATATCTTACTTTGTTTTCTAGGATTTGTTAACATATATAGATTGCCGCCGATTTTACGCGAGGTTGCCTTGTTTGTTTTCTCAGGTTTAACAGGTTATGTTTGACAAGAAGATGATTTATATTCTGGAAGGGAAGCTTTGATTGTTCATTTTCTTGGAGGAAGATCTAACCTTATTACCTTATTATCCATACCGAGCGAATCAGGGGAGTATTTGATTTCATTCTTTTACCTATTTTACTTTTACATTCTTTACTTAAACATTGGGGACAATGTTCATCCTAAGTGTAAGGGGGGGGGGGGGGGTTAAAATGATGATACCTCATAGTAAACACCTTCGTTTGAGTTTGTTTGTTTGATGGTAGGTGTGTAATAAAACTAAGAGAAATACTTGTTAGTGTAATTTTAGCGCCAAATTTAAATTTTTTTACAACATTTAGGAGTGAAACTTTAGCTATAGCAAGTGTCTCATGGATAGGAGATCGTATGACTAGCACAAAACCGTACCATTCAAAAAAAATTTTACACCCAAATATGTGAGGTTCACCTTTAGATTTGATAGGAAAAACATTTACTATTAGTGCTTATGAGTGTACCGGTAGCATTTAGATTCTAGAACTTGCGTTAGTGATGCATCCCGAGACCGCTAGTGAGACTACATTCGTGTAGTAGGATTTACTACATGATAAGAGGCATTAGGATCACCCTTGTGTTAAACCCGTATCATAATTACTTGACCATTTAAGTCATATTACTTGGCTAGTTAAGTCAACTAATTTTTCCCACACCCTTAGCGTTTTACTCATTTTTAGTACACGAAACCCCTAGTACACCCCTCCGAGCCTATCTTTTCGTTTCTAACTTTAAGCATCTTACTTAAAGGAAGAATTTATTACACCCCACTTAAATGTACAACCAAATCGCCTTAGCCTTCCGTGTATGCACTCATCTTTAGTGCATTATTGTTATTTGTTTAAACCCTTAGTTAATTATCTAATTGATTACATGGTTGATAAGTCGAGTCATATCCTTGTACATATTGTTTTGGGACGATTGGGACTCATGGTTAAAATACTAATCTTATGGAGTAATGGGGAAGAACATCATATATTACCCCCATATGTGCGTTAATCTAAAAAGTACTCCAAGTGTTTTGATTTTCTTAATTCGAGTCATTAGATTAGTTTATTGTAAAGTATGTAAAAATTCAAGTGTAAGGGAAATGTTCATTCCCTATGATATATTATCTTGGATGGTAGGGTAAAAGTGTATGCAAAAAAAAAAAAAAAAAAAAAAAAAAAATCAAGAAAAAGAAAACAAAAAGAAAAAAAAAAGAAAAGAGAAAGAACATACGGACTACCATCTCGTTTCATTCTATGTTTATTTTATGTTTTTGTTATTTTCATTTATTAGCTTAAGTCGAGTCTAGTCTTGGCTTAGCAACGCCATATTGTACATGTAATTAACCAAGATTATTAACTCGCCACCAGTAAAGACTGCCTATATCCAACAAAACCGTGTATTCCATATCCATATACCTAACGTTACAACCCTTTTAAAAGACCTCTTTGATAGTTTATCCTAGGTGCTTACGCCATGTGGTGGAGGTTTGATCCTTTCCCAAGCCTATGGTAATCTATTTTGCTATGACAGGTAGTGAGAGATGTTTTCCATTTCCATATTGTGATATATACTTTATTACACCCGAGAGATGTGAGTATCTAAACACTATTTGTGAGGTGCTAGTATATGACCTCCGTGCTTGTCTTTGGTCTTTAGTGGAACGATTATTTGTTGTAATTACTTTTATACTAGTGTTAAATGACCCCTAACTTGTATTTTGATTAGAATAAAAGCGCATTTGCTTGAGGACAAGCAAATCTCAAGTGTAAGGGTATATGATGAGGCGAAAAATGAACCGCTTTTAGGGGGTCATTTAAGCCGGAATTGGAATTTATTTGATCAAATATTGCCCTAAATCATGCCTTTTGTGATTTTAGGTACTTTTGGAGTGAATTCTGGAAAAGGAAGCATTTTGGACATTTTTGGAGCATAAAAGTGAAGAAAACGGCAAAGACTTAATTTTCCATGCTAGGAACAGTACCTGACGGCGTCAAGAAGGAAAATATGACGGCGTCAGGAGTAAAATGCATGACGACCCATAGAAAACGTGACGGCGTCAGAAGTAGGGCGTCAAGAGTTATTTTGGTGACGGCCTGGAGCAGAATTACACATGACGGCGTCAGACCCAGATCTAGGCAGTCCGAGAACTTTATTGGCGGCGAGATGACGGCGTCAGAAATTTCCTCTTGACGCCGTCACCTCACAAAATCTATATATACTTTTCTATTTTTCATTCATTAAAAAGGAACTTGTGTGGAGAATACTAGGGCCGAACCTAATAAACCCTAGGTCATTTGTAACAGTATTTTCAAGGGTTTTCACCCCTTGAAACCCTTCATGTTCAATTGAGATAAGTTTTCTTTCAATTCATTCAATATGTCTATGTGTTGTTTGAATATATCTTACACTTGTCTTGATTATAACATGCTAGGCTAGATCTCTTGTGTGTTTGCTTAGATGTAATGAAACCTAGATGTTGATTATAGGTTGATTGCTTGTTTATAGTTGTAATGGATGAATGATTTCAATGTTAGGCTTAAGAAAACTGACAGATCTCCATTGTGTAACTTGCTTGAACGTCTTAAGAAACCTGAACCGATGTCTACTAGGTTTTTATGGTTGTATTTAATGCATGAGCGAATTCTAGTGATCCCATGTTAGGAGCTTCTTAGCCGGCTCGACAAAGGAGTGAAGTAGGAGCTTATAGAATTGGGGAAGTAAGTACGCCACCCCATGAATGGTATTAAGGAATACAAACCGTAATCCATGCAACTGTAACAAGTAATTAACCTGTAAAAGATATCTAGGGAGTAGTGAAATCTAAGTAAACACCATTCTCCCACATATTGCTCACACCACTAGTTAAATTAGTTTATTTTCATTTTTATTATTTTATTTTGATTGCATCTTAGTTATTGGGTTAGTTGATTAGCAACTAATTCCGCCCACTCTTCCAAAAGCCGAGATTTTTACTTGCTTTTATAAAATATAAAAATACAAAAAGAATCATCCCTCACCTCTAGACCTAGTTTTTAGGTTTTCTAATCCTAGCGACACTATTCATGAGTTGAACGATCAATCCCCCGGTACTTGTCACTATACTATACTACAACGATCAGGTACACTGCCTGGTGGGGGTTGTAAGCTTCTCGAGATCCCTCGAGAGGTAAAGCCTGGTGCAATTCCCACGCATCAATACTTTCACTCCGTTGCATTGTGCAATTTCCCGACCTAACCATAGATAATTATTATGCACACGAACACAGGAAACGCGGGGAATAAACACTTTTACCAAAAGCAACTAACCACGGAAATAAATCTACAGGGTAGGCTAAGGTGTAATAGGTGTAACGAAATATTTTTATTGGTGTAAGAAACGAAAGGAATGGCTCTGGGGGTTTTTCTCGGAGTATCTTACTCTAAACATGAGAGTAAACAAAGGGTTTATACGGGGGTTAACTAACCAGTGAAGTTAGTTAATAAACATAACATATATTAGGCTTTTGGGTGTAATCCTAGAAATTTACCAATTTAGACAATTCCCTCCAATTATATCAATAATACTCATTATGGTGGTCTCAAATAGTATACAAGCCAAGTTCTAAAGTTTACAAGTCGCCGACACACTCATATTTTTGTGGAATTTGGGTAGAATTTAGGAAACAGAATAGGCTTAATTCTCACAATTTGGAAATAAGGGTTATGTATGCGGTCATGCAACTTTGATTTCACAAAAACATGCAAGAAAATTTTAAATTTAGGCATATTAAGTACATATTAAGCATATTTTTGAGAAATAAGGAAAAGTAAACATTTTAATTCTCCATCCCCCACTTAAGATAAACAACGTCCTTGTTGTTTAATTTGAAATTAAAAACATGAAATTAAAAGAATTAGAACGGAAAACTCCCCTGAGATTTGCTCGGTATGATCCTCCATGTATAACACCCCCATTTTATGAACGCAGCGGAATACAACATAGGGTGCTATTTGGTCAAATAGTACAAGTATAGTAAACAACTTTAAAACAAAGTCATTCTTAAAACCTCACATTCGATAATTTATCAGAGTTAACAAGGTCCCAAATGTTTTTAACATAGTTAAAAGATACATAAGTTTTGAAAGTTTAGAACATTATCGAATGAAAACTTTTATTTAAACATGAGCCATCATGTAGATATCCATTTCTTGCGCCGCCCATCCAAGCCGAAAGTCACTTACGGACCTGAGATAAAACATGCTAAAAGTCAACACAAAGGTTGAGTGAATTCATAGAGTTTAATAAGTAATCAGTTGAATACAAGATAAATCAGTTTAAAATACGATGAGTAAAGGCGAGGCTATGAACTCACCTTGAACAAACGAAGTATTATGAAATGAGCAAGTGAAGAAAGATAGCCCCGAAGCTCTACGAAGAACCTAAACATATATAGGCTTGTCTTAGGTTTTTGAAAATAAATATTGATGCAACTTAGCTATATATAAGTTATTATCTTATCTACGCTTGGTACATAAATTCCCTAGTATGTCACAAGTTTTAGTTCGGTATTTTAAAAGTTATTTATATGTATGAACTTTATATCTTGTGAAGTTTCAAAGAAATTTTTCTTATGTTTGTCTCTAAGTCCCACTAGATATATAAAGATTTTAAATATATCAAGTGTTTGATAATAAAGTTTGAAGGATATAAGTACATGAGTTTGTAAATCCTTTTTTTTTTTTATACTTTTAAGGTCAAGGCTGTCAAAAATTTTATAACTTGTACATCTTAGAAAATCCGTTACTATTAAACCGTATGTCGAAAAATTAAGTTTCTTATATCCCCGGAAAGGTATTTGTCTGTACTAACAATTTTTGTGGGTCCCACTAGACCAAAAATTACTTAACAGTAGAAAAATAATCCATTTACCCATAGTATTCAGCCCAACAGTTTTCAATATCACAACAGTCCCACGAAAAATGCGATATCTAGAGTTCTACAAGTCCAATTAATTCCCCGTTTGCGGCCATGTTTAAGTTAAGATGTTACCTACATTTCATAAAACTCGGTCAAGTAGTGAAAATGAACATATCACTGAGATTTGTACCATTTAAATCTGTAACTCAGAATCTGGCATGTGTCACGAAAATATTTCTATTTTAATTATCGTAATGAGTTATTCGATGAAATACCCGTCAAAATGACCACAAGACATAGGGCTACAACTAAATATTTTTATTTTAGATCCAATGTTTACTGATTAAATTAGTTTATTCCATTTTTACCCCTGAATCAGATTCACAGTTTGCATGTCTAGTCCTTTAGGATTTTTAGTGTTTCCTAACTATGTACCAAGCCTAACCAAGCATAATAACTTATATAATATTCAAATACATCAAGATATAATAAAGTTACATAGGTGAAATGAAAATGGATGTGATTTGTATCCTTACAAAATTTGAAGAACAAGAAGGAACATCAAGAACAAGACACTAAACCTATGTTAACCCATCAACTCTTGCACCATTTCTTTACCCCATATCAACCCAAATTTTTAACCATCAAAACCCTTGTAAATACTTGAAAATCCCAGCCCTCAAGCACCTTGAAAACCCTTATAATAATCACCAATAAAACCCTTGAAGAGAAGTCTTGAAGAAGAAATATAACCAAGAACAACTAGGATACATGGACCTTCAATCTTGCACCAACTCTTTAACAAAGATCAAAACACAATGGTGTGTTTTCTTATTGAGAAGCCACGAAAATTACAAGGAGAGAACAGATTTTTGGAGTGAAATACTTGGTGATATACTCTATGTGTGAGTTTTAGGGCTTATATATGGATGGCTAAAGTGGACTAACACTTGTCCTCATATTAGACAAGTGTGGGGGTGGTTATATGGTGTTACAAACAAGAGTAGGAGGGGGAGTTAGTGCAGATTTTATGATTTAATTTGGTTATTAGATGTATTGTGTAGTTTATTTTGCTCCCGGTAATTAAAACGTGAAGTTTGTAAGACGCGTAACGTAAAACCGGGTACTTATAAAATTCAAGACTTTTAAAAATGTTAAAACATGTTATCATAACCTATTTAAGTAATTTAGATGAGTGGTGAGTTCATCGAAGGGTTTAAAAATCGTTAAAACTGAAACCGTGAGTTGAAAACGCGTTTAGTGACACCGGTTCTTGATACAAGTGACGTAAACTATAAAAATGAAATGACAAGTATAAAATTTAATTGTAAACATGAAAATAGGTTAAAATGCATAGAATATGTAAAATCATCATAGTCTAGGTTGGTTCACGTTGTTAAAATCATAAAACGTAAATTTAAATCGTGTAAAACGTGAAAGGTGCAAGGTTTACGTATAAATGGAAAAAGTGAAAATTGAATTTTAAAATAGGATTATAAGAAAACAATGGTGCATAAAAAGTGTAGAGTATACATAGTATAGTAGTGGTTGAATAAATTGAACGCGTTATGACGTACGCGGATAACCTCCGACGAAGTTAATTATATAAAAAAAAAATTGTTAAATAATAAGAATATTAAAATTAATGACATGAAATTTTAGAAATGTCACAGTACGTACCCCTTAAGAGAGCGACGTCCCGGCGCTCAACTCGCTTAATCACTGAATGGTTCACTTGCGAAAAGATGAGGATACTTGTTAGGAATGAAGTCTAGAATAGCTAATGATGAGGTTCGATTCTCGTCGTCCAGAAATACGGTGCGGAGTAAGGTTGACTATACGTGATAAAGATAGATTGAGGATTTGTTTAGTTGTTTTGCTCGATCATATGAATACCGCTGAATTGTTATACTCACATAAAAATTTTGTGACTCTCGAAGATCAAGTAGAAGATCAATTAGACATAATCCACATATAACTATTCTCAGTATTTGAAAAATCTAAGTCGAACATAGGTAGTCAGACTATGTTCCACTGTCCCAAGGTTAAATATAGGTGACTAGACTATATTTAACCGAGGTTCGATAAAATTTTCAAATACTTAACTTAGTTATACTCGTGATATGTCAATTGTTGGACAAGCTTGGAGTTTTCATAAATATCTTATATAGAAAGAGTGATATAAGTTTGTACATACGAAAGAATCAATCATAAGTAAGTAGTATGAGGGTATAACATGAGCGAATAAGGCAAATATGCGCAGAAAAAGAAGTTTTAAGCAGTTCAAAAACAGCTCACACCGGGCCAGAATCACGGACCTTTAACAATGAATGATTCAAAAGAGAACTTGATGAATGGAGAGAAAGTTGTTGAACTTCAGCTTTTGTATGATGAATCCATTTATAAGAATTATTGGAGAATGACGAATAATAAAATAATAGCAAAATAGTTCATGAGGCAATAATAAATCAACGGTTTTAGTTAATAAAACATGGTCGAGTAATTCATAAGATAATAACAAAATCATTTATAAGGTGGTGAAAATTTTGGTAACGATTTCTAAGATAACAAAATAGTTTATTCAAAACTAGTCCAAACAGTTTATTTGATAGTAGTACATCAGTGGATAAGTTTATAAGATGGTGGTAAAGTAGTTTGTAAGAGAGTGGTAAGGAGTGTATTAATATTGTAGTGAAAATGGTTTAGAAGATAGTAGTAAACTAGTTTTACAAGGTAATTGACCAAATGATTTGTAAAAATGTGACAAAAGTAAATTTTGAACTAGTTAGAGCAGTTTATAAAATAGTAGTGAATAAGGTTATTAGTTTATGAGGTAATAATGGGGTAATTCTTTGGGGAATAGTAAATCCATTTTTAATATAATGAAAGATAGTTTATATGACAATAAAGGAGTTGTTTACAACATGGTAGTGAAATTTCCAATGTAAATAAATAGAATGTGACGGGTTTCAGATAAAATACCGTTGTGTAAGGTCATGAAAAGATTTTTAAAGCTCATAGCATTACTCATGATTTTTTTTTTTTTTTTTTTTTTTTTTTTTTTTTTTTTGAGAAAATAAATGAGACCACAATGTATGGGAAAGTTTTAGGGGATTATCAAAATAAATAAATACGTATTTAATAGTTTAGTAATCTTGGTGAAATAGGTACATAATTGAGAGAAATAAGGTTTGACATGATGTTTTGTAGGTTGAGTAAAAAGGGGTAAGAGTTGGTAAAGCATTTAGAAAAGTAACCTTTATACAAATAAGAAATAGTTCTATGGTAAATAGATATAAGTAGTCGAGAGAAAATCGGGTATATATAAATAGTCTTTAGATAAATAGTATCAATAGCGGTGCTTAAGAAAATAAGCAAGAAATGCTCAGAAAATGAGTTCACGGGGAGTAAGACATCCAATAGAAATTCATAAACTGTAACATGTTTCGCTATCATATGAAATGATATAACATACAATGATGAAAGAGTTTAGAGACAATTGTAATCACATACAATGTTTGATAAATAAGAGAGACCATTGTAATCGCATACAATGTCTAGAAGACTTTAGTATTCACTTGGAGAAACCTTTTATAGAAATATATTGATGTTTCAAGAAAAGCAAGATGGTCGAGAAATATTACAAGTGCAAGTGATAATATTTATTATGTGCATACGTATAACGATGGTGCAATCAAAGAGATGTGTATAAATTTCTGGATGGAAGTTTATAATGCTCATGAATAGCATAAAATACCACAAGGAAATTTTGTGCATAAAGTGCATATATAAGGAGTGATATTTCGCGGATTATCGGACAAGATAGGAAATAATTATAGTGCTTATAATTATTTATAATATAGCATGATTAAGATATATATATGAGGGAGAAATAGGAAGCTCAGGAGTAGGCGCGCATAGATATCGGACAAAATGATGGAAGCTCATGATTTTAAAAAATAAATGATTATAGTCTAGGTTTTTAAAAACAAAAAGACCTAGTTCACTATAATTTGTACTCTGGTACCATTCTATAACACCCCCATTTTATGAACGCATCGGAATACAACATAGGGTGCTATTTGGTCAAATAGTACAAGTATAGTAAACAACTTTAAAACAAAGTCATTCTTAAAACCTCACACTCGATAATTTATCAGAGTTAACAAGGTTCCAAATGTTTTTAACATAGTTAAAAGATACATAAGTTTTGAAAGTTTAGAACATTATCGAATGAAAACTTTTATTTAAACATGAGCCATCATGTAGATATCCATTTCTTGCGCCGCCCATCCAAGCAGAAAGTCACTTACGGACCTGAGATAAAACATGCTAAAAGTCAACACAAAGGTTGAGTGAATTCATAGAGTTTAATAAGTAATCAGTTGAATACAAGATAAATCAGTTTAAAATACGATGGGCTACGTTGTTATACGCCCATAATTAAGTTGACATGTAACAAATACAAGTCGGGAAATAAATTTGATTTACAGCATTGAGCTCACGAAACCGAACCTTGACTATGTCTAAATGATGCCCCGCACAAGGGTAATCTTGCCAATTACCCTAAATTCTCAATATTATATGTCCGTTTGACCCACAGTTGTCAAATGAGCGCTACTCACCCGGACAGGCTTGTCAAGCCAAATATGCATATTTATAATACTAGCGTTCACACAAAATTAACGGTTCATGATGGGGACTTAAGCAAGAATACTCAATGTCAGATGTCCATAAATCATATAATCGGGTTTAGCATACCAAAAGCTACTTGTATTCAATTTGTAAAACTAGCATGTATCCCCCTCGCGAGGTTTATAAAACACTTGAATGAGTAAAGGCGAGGCTATGAACTCACCTTGAACAAACGAAGTATTATGAAATGAGCAAGTGAAGAAAGATAGCCCCGAAGCTCTACGAAGAACCTAAACATATATAGGCTTGTCTTAGGTTTTTGAAAATAAATATTGATGCAACTTAGCTATATATAAGTTATTATCTTATCTACGCTTGGTACATAAATTCCCTAGTATGTCACAAGTTTTAGTTCGGTATTTTAAAAGTTATTTATATGTATGAACTTTATATCTTATGAAGTTTCAAAGAAATTTTTCTTATGTTTGTCTCTAAGTCCCACTAGATATATAAAGATTTTAAATATATCAAGTGTTTGATAATAAAGTTTGAAGGATATAAGTACATGAGTTTGTAAATCCTTTTTTTTTTTATACTTTTAAGGTCAAGGCTGTCAAAAATTTTATAACTTGTACATCTTAGAAAATCCGTTACTATTAAACCGTATGTAGAAAAATTAAGTTTCTTATATCCCCGGAAAGGTATTTGTCTGTACTAACAATTTTTGTGGGTCCCACTAGACCAAAAATTACTTAACAGTAGAAAAATAATCCATTTACCCATAGTATTCAGCCCAACAGTTTTCAATATCACAACAGTCCCACGAAAAATGCGATATCTAGAGTTCTACAAGTCCAATTAATTCCCCGTTTGTGGCCATGTTTAAGTTAAGATGTTACCTACATTTCATAAAACTGGGCCAAGTAGTGAAAATGAACATATCACTGAGATTTGTACCATTTAAATCTGTAACTCAGAATCTGGCATGTGTCACGAAAATATTTCTATTTTAATCATCGTAATGAGTTATTCGATGAAATATCCGTCAAAATGACCACAAGACATAGGGCTACAACTGAATATTATTAGTTTAGATCCAATGTTTACTGATTAAATCAGTTTATTCCATTTTTACCCCTGAATCAGATTCACAGTTTGCATGTCTAGTCCTTTAGGATTTTTAGTGTTTCCTAACTATGTACCAAGCCTAACCAAGCATAATAACTTATATAATATTCAAATACATCAAGATATAATAAAGTTACAGAGGTGAAATGAAAATGGATGTGATTTGTATCCTTACAAAATTTGAAGAACAAGAAGGAACATCAAGAACAAAACACTAAACCTATGTTAACCCATCAACTCTTGCACCATTTCTTTACCCCATATCAACCCAAATTTTTAACCATCAAAACCCTTGTAAATACTTGAAAATCCCAGCCCTCAAGCACCTTGAAAACCCTTATAATAATCACCAATAAAACCCTTGAAGAGAAGTCTTGAAGAAGAAAAATAACCAAGAACAACTAGGATACATGGACCTTCAATCTTGCACCAACTCTTTAACAAAGATCAAAACACAATGGTGTGTTTTCTTATTGAGAAGCCACGAAAATTACAAGGAGAGAACAGATTTTTGGAGTGAAATACTTGGTGATATACTCTATGTGTGAGTTTTAGGGCTTATATATGGATGGCTAAAGTGGACTAACACTTGTCCTCATATTAGACAAGTGTGGGGGTGGTTATATGGTGTTACAAACAAGAGTAGGAGGGGGAGTTAGTGCAGATTTTATGATTTAATTTGGTTATTAGATGTATTGTGTAGTTTATTTTGCTCCCAGTATTTAAAACGTGAAGTTTGTAAGACGCTTAACGTAAAACCGGGGTACTTATAAAATTCAAGACTTTTAAAAATGTTAAAACATGTTATCATAACCTATTTAAGTAATTTAGATGAGTGGTGAGTTCATCGAAGGGTTTAAAAATCGTTAAAACTGAAACCGTGAGTTGAAAACGCGTTTAGTGACACCGGTTCTTGATACAAGTGACGTAAACTATAAAAATGAAATGACAAGTATAAAATTTAATTGTAAACATGAAAATAGGTTAAAATGCATAGAATATGTAAAATCATCATAGTCTAGGTTGGTTCACGTTGTTAAAATCATAAAACGTAAATTTAAATCGTGTAAAACGTGAAAGGTGCAAGGTTTACGTATAAATGGAAAAAGTGAAAATTGAATTTTAAAATAGGATTATAAGAAAACAATGGTGCATAAAAAGTGTAGAGTATACATAGTATAGTAGTGGTTGAATAAATTGAACGCGTTATGACATACGTGGATAACCTCCGACGAAGTTAATTATATATAAAAAAAAAAGAATTGTTAAATAATAAGAATATTAAAATTAATGACATGAAATTTTAGAAATGTCACACCATGGTAAGTATGCGAGCATATATGCGGGAGTCGATTAACATCTTCAATCGTCCAGACCTGTAAAAATATAGAGACCATAGAAAAGAAACTCGAGAACATCTCGTTAATAATTGGTTAGAAAAATAAAATGAAAAAAAATTACAGGTCAGAGTGTCGATGCGCCGCATCCATGGAATATTGGATACGCCGCATCAACTGCCTATAGGAAATATTAAAGTGCGCGTCAGGAGGTAATACGCCGCATCCACTAAAAGTTCATACGCCGTATTGACCTACTGACAGAAATACGAAAATGAAAATAAACTATAAACAAAATAAAAGATACGCATGGGTTGCCTCCTAAAAAGCACTTGTTTTTGTTCGAGTCTCGATCCTGAATCCACCCTTATTTACTGTGTAATAGGGTGTTCTTCCCTCCACTGGTAATCAAGTGCGGGTGATATTAGCAATAAGCACCATAAGTGTGTAAATAAGCTACTAGAGATGGATAGAATATGTAAAGATAATACCTTGGCAATATATGTACTTCTTTCTTTACCTTACCCGGTTTGGTTAATAAATTGAATGGCTTGAACATTACATGTGAGAGAGTAGTATATTGAGGATGAGTGAATGTCCTTTCTTTTTCGTTTGTATCATTGGTAGTAAGGCGCCCCTTGACTTCCATAAAAGATGAGAAAGGGTCTTTGGCGAGTAAAAGTTCGAGTTCCTCTATATCCTTCATAGGGTTGAAATCATCTTCTTCAATAATGGTCGTGTCCACCAGCTCATCCTTGAATTCTATCTCGAGTTCAACCAAAAATGGGTTGATAACAGGTGCTTTATCTGCTTCATTAGTTAGTGTAATAAATTCCACCTCATCATTCTTTTGTTTTGCAACCTGTTTAGGAAAACTAGCAAGATAATTAGTAACGGGATCAATAATATTAAATAAATTTGTACCACTTTTTGTTGTAAGTGACTCCAATTCAACTTGTGAGTCTCCATCTTCAACTAGTGGTCTTGCAATTTCATCTTCATCCCGAATATCCGCCTCAAATAAGTCATCCCAGATTTTTTCAAAATCCCTTTCAATATTAGAATATTCATTATCTTCATCCAAGGGAGTGTCATCATGGTGTTTTTGATAGGATGAGAATATATCTTCCAACTCGGGTGGAAAATCACAATTAATAGCACTATACACCATTGTTCCACATTCATCTTCATTTTCATCATAAGCATTTTCTGATGAATAAGCTTCTTTGTAAACAATTTCCGGATTTTCATTTAAATCAATCACTTGTGACTCCTCTTCATCTTGTGCAATTTTCGGAGAAATAACATCATCAATAACTATTGCCGGAATCCTAATTGCATCAAAGTCGTATGATTCTTCTTCATCATCATCATTCAATAAAGTCCAAGTGTGTCGAAATGGCAATTTGTTTCTTTCTTCCTTTGACTTTTCCTGCTTTAATAACAAGTATTCTTCCACCATGGGTTCTTTATCATTGATGACTTGTGCACCATATCTTGCTCTTTCCCAATCGTAAACCTTATTATTGCACAAGGATCTTTCTTCATTAAGCCTAAGATATTCTTCCATAGTTATGTCCGGATTGTCCATCTCCATGATTACCTGAAAGATAAACAACCAAGAACAGCAGTAAAAGAAACAAAAATAAAAACTAAACTAATAAAAATTAAATAAACACAGAAAATAAAAAAAAAAAAAAACGAAAAATATTTTTGGGTCACAGAAGATCAATGCGCCGTATCAAACAGACAATAGATACGCCGTATACGACACAAGTTAATGCGCCGTATCCAACAGAAAATGGATATGCCGTATTAACTTCCTGTAACACTTTTTTTTAGAAAATTTTAAAACTAAAAATCACACAAACTAAAAAAAAATTTGCCCACAGAGCGTCAATACGCCGTATTCACAGACAAAAATATGCCGTATTGAAAACAGGCAGATGCGCCATATTCACGGACAAAAATACGTCGTATCTCCCTTATGAGACAGATACACAGACAGTAAACAGACTATCAAACAGATAAACCAAACAAATTAAAACAATCTAAAAACAGAAAAATACAAATAAAACTAGCAAAAAGATAAATTCACTCCCCGGCAACTGTGCTAAAAACTTGATGTGTCGTTGTATAGGTTATTATTCCTTATCAAGTTTTAATATTTATTTTATGTCGACTTAACATATAACAACACTAATGGGCAGTGTACCAGATCAATGTAGCCTAGTTGGTAAGTGGGGTGTCGATCACTAAGAGTGGATTTCTAATATACTAATTCTAAAGGTATTCAACTCTACTAAATTAACCTAAACTAATGCAAAGGGGGGGGGGGGGGGTTTCAGCCTGAGAGACTGGCATGGGTTTGGTTTTATACTAAACTAATTAAACTAAACAAACAATAGAAGTTGAAGATATCAAAGATAAGAAGAACGTATTAACCAAGTTTAGTCATATATGATTAAGTTTTGATAAATTCCTAAGACTACAGTGATGGTGCTCAAGACTAGGCGCGGTCAATCCTACCTCTCGTTTCCCTAGAGTCTAGATTCCATTCTAATTGGAATCCGCATAAAGCTGCTTAATAATTACAATGTTTATGATTAAGTAGCTTGTCACTTGTTTTATTGCTAGTTTTATATGATGAGTATCGTAATCTAATCTATTTCGTTGGATCCTAAATATCGGCAAGTAAACTCTCAATGATTACTTATGTTTATCCTACCTTCTACACGCTAGATAAGTAGGCGAGGAACAGGTATGGTAGCCCAGAAGACTCAACTAAACACAGAGGTTATCAATACACAAACACAATTCACCAAAAAAACATCATATAAACTTTAATCGATGGAAAGCAATTTTAAAGGGAGCAGTATGGTGGCCACAAGCCCATCAATCCTGATGGATTAAAGCTTACTAATACAATAAAACAAAACTACTTAACATAAGTAATTAAAACGAAGACTGAGCAGCCAATCGAATTAGAAACAAATCAAAACATCAAATACTCATAAACTTGGCTAACACATGAGGGTGTTAGCCCTTAATCTCTGTAACAAGGTAGATAAACATATTCATAATGAATATAGTATTAAACATGATGAATACGATACGCTAACAATGATTAGAGATGCTCTTCAAGGATAATTAGGTCTTCAAGGTTGATCTTCTGCTGTTTGGAGGGGCTTTGATTGTCTGGGAATGACCCTAAGGCTCCCCAATGATGCCCTAATTTGTTAATGAGTCTGGTATTTATAGATTCTGAAATTTGTTTCGATACGGTGCATCTACAGAGTCAGATGTGCCGCATCTATAAGTAAACGTAGCCTCCAAGTCTTAAGCTGACCCGATATGGCGCATCTATAAATCTGATATGGAGCATCTCCCAATACGGCAGATCTAAAGACCTGATGCACCGCATCTCCTTCAGAATCAGATAGATCTCCTTTCTCTCAATTCGTGGCCACTTGAACCAACTAAAACGGAGTCCGGATGAAGATTTTACGGCCAAAATACGAAAGCATCTTCAAGTGTCGACTTGTAATATTGACTTCTTCATTAAGCTTCTAATCTCCACTTGATTTCTTGGTAAGGATTGTGTATGGCCGATATGGCGCATCAGATTGGTCCGATGCGGCGTATCAAGGTATCTTCGCTTGGGGTCCAAGATTATAATATTCGCGAATATTCGTACACCGCCTTTAGATGCGGCGTATCTTCAATCTCTTGTGTGGCGCATGTTCTTCTGTGTCTTGGATCATCTTTGGTGAAGTCTTGAGATTGATACGATGTATGTATGAAATGAAATGCGGCGTATTTGGAGTAGAACAAGTTGGTTCTTCTTCGTTGATCAAAGTTTCATATACGGCGCATGGTATAAATCAATGCGGTGCATGCTTCAAAGTCAGGCAATGGTCTTAATATTCATCTAAGTCTTGTTATACGGTGCATCCATCAAGAATGATACGACGTATTCTTCGTCAGTTTAGTAGTCTTTTCCAACTTGATCCATTTGGCTCCAGTTTACGTCCAAAATAGCTGACTTTCACCAAATGCTTATTTATAACTGAGAATTACAAAAGTAAGTGATTAAGTATCGATTCTCATATAAAATAATATAAAGCAAGTGAATAACATTGGATAAATGATGCCAATAAAATGTACTTATTTGATGTCATCAAGCTCCAAGTTTTTCAGTTATCCACCGGTGTCTGTTTTCAAATGCAGGTCGTACGAATTGTCCTTTTGTTTTTGGACTCGGGCTGCTCAAAACATATGACTGGGGATCGCTCACGGCTCAAAAATTTCGTGAAAAAGTTTATTGGGACTGTTAGATTCGGGAACGACCATTTTGGGGCAATTATGGGTTATGGAGATTATTTCTTTGGAGACAGTGTAATTTCTAGGGTGTACTACGTGGAAGGACTTGGGCACAATATGTTCTCTGTTGGTCCATTTTGTGATTTAGATCTCGAAGTTGCATTCAGAAAACACACTTGCTTTGTTAGAGAATTGGATGGTATTGATCTTCTTAAAGGCAGTCGTGGCACTAATCTATACACCATCTCAATTGAAGACATGACGCGGTCCTCTCCTATTTGCTTACTCTCTAAGGCTTCAAAGAACAAATCTTGGCTTTGGCACCGTCGTTTTAACCACTTGAACTTCGGCACCATAAATGAACTTACTCGTAAGGATCTAGTTCGAGGCTTGCCCAGATTAAAGTATGAAAAGGATCATCTATGTTCCGCATGTCAAATGGGTAAAAGCAAAAAGCACACTCATAAACCCAAAACTGTTAACATCATCATGGAAGTCCTTCATACCCTTCACATGGATCTATGCGGACCAATGAGAGTACGAAGTTTCAATGGAAAGAGATATGTTTTAGTGATTGTTGACGATTACTCTCGCTTTACATGGGTGAAGTTTTTGAGATACAAGGACGAGACTCTGGAGATTATCATAAGACTTATCAAGCAATTGCAAGTTAGACTCAACAAAACAGTCAGATTCGTTTGTACTAACAATGGAACGGAGTTTGTTAACAAACAACTTACTCAATTTTATGAAAATATTGGCATCAGTCACCAAAAGAGCATTCCACGCACAACTCAACAGAATGGAGTTGTTGAAAGGCGGAACCGTACCCTTGTTGAAGCTGCTAGGACCATGCTAATATTTTCTAAAGCTCCGATGTTCCTTTGGGCTGAAGCCATTGCAACTGCTTGTTACACTCAGAACCGATCCCTGATACATCCTCTCCACTGCGAGACCCTATATGAGCTGGTGCATTGCAGAAAACCAGCCCTCTCATTTCTACGAGTATTTGGTGCATTCTGTTATCCAACAAATGATAGTGAAGACCTTAGGAAACTTAAAGCCAAAGCCGACATCGGCTTCTTCATTGGATATGCTCCAGATCGAAAGGGATACCGAATCTACAATAGACATACCCGAGAAATCATGGAAACAATTCACGTGACATTTGATGAGCAGACTGAGCAACCGGCTCCTGGACACTCAAGTTCTGGACCCGCATCTAACTTTTTGTCTCCTGGACCAATTAGTTCAGGACTTGTACAACATCCTACACCTGCTACTCCCTATGTACCACCAACAGGTGATGATTTGAAGAAGTTGTTTGATCTCATGTTTGATGAATATTTTGAGCCACAGCGTATTGATGCACCTGAACTACAAGCTGCTGTTGCAAATGCTCCATAAGACACAAATGGTCCATCTATCTCGGTCTCCATCGATCAAGATGCACCATCTACCAGTCATTCACCAAAAAATTCAAACGCTCAATCTTCGTCTATACATCAGGGGACGGTAGTCGTTAATTCTTTTGAAGTGAATCCCTATGCCTTTGTTGATGATGCTCCATTCAAAAATATCTTTGCTCCTGAACCTACTAATGATACGGTTTCCTCAGGGGATTCTATTACAGCAACATCAGTTTCCTACCCTCAACCACATGAACACCTCAGAAAATGGACCAACGATCACCCTATTGATAACATCATTGGGAATCCCTCTCGACTAGTTTCCACACGTAAGCAACTTGCTACCGATGCATTGTGGTGCTTTTTCAATTCCATACTATCCAAAGACGAACCTAAATATTTCAAAGATGCTTTGTCTAAAGAATCTTGGTTCACTCCAATGCAAGAAGAAATTCATGAGTTTGATCGACTTGATGTGTGGGAATTAGTGCCTCCTCCAGACTGTGCAATGATTATTGCTCTCAAGTGGATCTCCAAAGTTGATGAACATGGAGATGTTTTGAAAAATAAGGCTCGGTTAGTTGCTAAGGTATATAGCCAAGAAGAGGGGATTGATTTTGAAGAATCCTTTGCACCAATCGCTCGTATTGAGGCCATTAGAATCTTTCTTGCTAACGATGCGAGTCAAAACATGATAGTCTACCAAATGGATGTCAAGACTGCTTTCTTGAATGGTGACTTGAAGGAGGTAGTCTACGTTACTCAACCAGAAGGATTCGTGGACCCTGAGCGTCCTAACCATGTCTATCGCTTGAAGAAGGCACTCTATGGTCTAAAGCAAGCTCCAAGGGCGTGGTACGACACGTTGTCTAAGTTTCTTCTTGCAAACAAATTCTCTAAAGGTGTTGTTGATCCTACCTTGTTCACTAGGAAAACAGGAAAACCTCTACTACATGTTCAAATCTACGTAGATGACCTAATATGTGCCTCCTTTGATCTTATGGAATGTGACCATTTTTCCAAAGAGATGGGTTCAAAGTTCCAAATGTCAATGATGGGACAAATGTCATTTTTCCTGGGGTTACAAATCTCTTAGAATCCAAGTGGCATTTTCATAAATCAAGCCAAATACGCTAACAAAATCTTGAAGAAATTTGGATTTGAAGACAATGATGCTGTTGATACTCCCATGGTTGAAAGATCGAAGCTGGACGATGACCGTTCTGGGATCCCTGTTGATCAAACTAACTATAAAAGTATGATTGGATCCCTAATATATCTTACTGCCAGCAGGCCAGAACTTCAATTTGCTGTGTTGATGCAAATAATGTCTAAACACATTATTCTCATCTTTCGATATCTCTATGTTTTGATGATAACAAAATGTGAAAACATCTTACGTCAAAATTAACCTAAACAAGTTTTTGGTCGATATATCCGATTTCTACGTTAATCACTCTAGGTATGGACAAACAAATTTATAACTTGACAAATGATCAAAAAAGTGAATTTGTGTTTTAAACTTCACATATTTAGCTTGACAAAACTTTCTTTTCAAAAATACAATTTACAAATAATTTTTTAAATATAAAGAAATGTTTTATTTGGGAAATTCATTTCAAAATTTCCCAACAGCTATATTTTACCCAAACCAGCTCCAAACTCCCCCAAATAAAATTTCACCACTAAAAACAAAATCTGGAGCGTGTTTGTCTCACATGGTACCATGGTACCACTAAATTTAGTGGTACCGTGTGACAATTAGTGGTGTCATCCCTTTAAAACGGTCAGATTTCTAGTTTCTATAAATACCACTTCATTTCACAGATTTTGGCCATCCTTTCACACACTTAACTTTCTGTAGTCATATCCTCAATCACCTAAACTCTCCTTTGATCATTAGTTAGTTTTCTTTTGTTTAAAGAGTGATTCTTTCATCCAACCAAGAATCATCTACATACCTCTACTAGTCAAGAGAAGAACACAAAGTATCAAGAAGATACAAGGTGTTGGTGTCATAGAGTAGTGCACTTGCATTACAAGTTGTCTACTTGATTGTATCTTGATATACATCAAGTGTATTAGTGTTTCTAAGTCATTGTGTTGACCATTGTAATCTTGTTGAGATCTTGGGGATCTCTTGAGTATTGAGTGATATAGTATTGATCAAGTGGATCAAGAGTAGATTGTGAGGATTGTGTGGATCTTGTGAGGATCGTGTAGATTGTGTGAGGATCGTGTTGATCGTGTGATAAGTTAGGATCGTGTGGATCGTGGTAGATTGGTACTAGCTAAGATTAGTACTCGACATCTAGCTTAGTGTCGGAAAATAACGTAAGCGACGTTGTACGGTTTTCTCCGCCTGAAGGGAGTCTTGTTGATATAGTGCTAGAACTCTCGAGTCGGATACTCGGGGATTGGAGTAGGGCGAAGAACAGCTTCGTGACCGAACCACTATAAATCTCATTGTCTTGGTTTGATCTTTCCATCTCTTCTCTTTACTTACTTATTGCATATTTGTGTTAGTATAGTGTTGTGTTCATATTGGTGTTGATTGATTTCATCTACAATTGAATCTAAGTTTTCATAGAGAAATTTTTATAACTAAAGAAAACAAGTCGGTTAACTATTCAACCCCCTTCTAGTTTCCCACAATTGGTACCAGAGCCACGCCAGGCAAGATTTTAAAGTAATTAAACTGTATTTTAAAACTTGAATCGATCAATGGATTTCGACAAATATCAAGAAGGGCAATCTATGCAAAGACCACCACTTTTTGAAACCGATTGTTTTATTTATTAGAAAACAAGATTCAAAACGTATGTGAAATCAAAAGACATTGATCTTTGGCATGTTATTACCGATGGTGAATTTAAACCTATTGAAAAAGATCCAATTACTAAAAAGGATCATATTGTTCCATATGATCAACAAAGCGATAATCTTAAACGAAAATTAGCCAAAAATGATGACGCTAAAATGGTAATTTATAATGCTTTGCCGAAAAGGTGTTTGAAAGAATTTTTATGTGTAATATGGCAAAAGAAATTTGGAAACTTTATTAGTCACTCATCAAGGTAATAATCAAGTCAAAGAGAACAAGATTGATCTTCTTGTTGAACAATTAATATGAACAATTTTCCGTTCTGGAAGATGAAACCATAGATAGTGCATTTGCTAGATTTAATACTATTATTACTAGTCTTAAAGCTCTTGATGAAGGTTATTCTAGCAAGAACTATGTTAGGAAGTTTATTAGGGTTCTACATCCAAAGTGGAGAGCAAAGGTCACCGTAATTGAAGAATCAAAGAACTTGGCGACGTTATCACTTGATGAACTTATAAGAAACTTGAAAGTTCATTCTATACTTCACATAAATAGTCACTATACTTATATATTTTAGGTAAATGGCAAAAATAGTCCCTAAACTATACTAACTTTCTATATTTACCCTTTATACCCATAACTTTATAATATTTATAAAACTAGTCCTTATAAGTTTATAACTTGTTTTACTTTCTATCCTAGGGTTCTAGAACTTTGCAAAAAGGGTCCTTATACTTTATACTTTTAAGTTATTTCAAAATTAGTCCTTATACTTAGTATTTTCATGAAGTTACCATATATACCCCTATGCATGAAAACTATTGCAAAACTAGTCCTAATTTCATGTAAACTATATTTTAATGAAACAAAAGAGTTTCCTAGCTTATGTTTAACTAATATATACTTAACTAAGTCTCCTAAATCAGATTATAGCACATGTTAAGGCAATT
>JARVZY010004180.1:0-23324 GCA_030686995.1 Artemisia argyi
ATCCCTCAAGACAAGAAGTATTACAACTAGTTGTGATCTCCACATCTAAGTTGTTTGAGCATCATCATTGATTATTATTTCATAGTGTGATTAGTTGTGAATATTTGTTAGAGAATAGTTGAGAAAAAGATAAGTTAGGAAGAAGATTGGTGTGTAGAAGAATTGGTGTGTAGAAGTATTGGTGTGTAGAAGATTGATGTGTAGATTAATGGTGTGTAGAAGATAGGTGTGAAAGAAGTGGTGTGATTAAGTAGTGAATTGGTGTGTACTAGTTGTGATCTAGGTGTGAAGATATTGTGGTGTGTAAATTGGTGTGTAAGGTTTTCTCCGCCATAAGGGAGCTTGTTGATATAGTGAAGAAAACTCTCGAGTTAGGTGCTCGGGGAGTGGAGTAGGGCAAGGAAGGTGCCTTGTAGCCGAACCACTATAAATCGCTTGTCTCTCGGTTTGATCTTTCCATCTTTTACTTATTTCATTACTTACATAATTATTGCTTCATAGTATATATACTTAGTGTTGTTCATATTGTGTATAACTAGATTTCATATACCATCGAATCTATATTTTATAAATCAACGAAAACTTTTAAACAATTTGTTTTATAACAATTAAAACGACGTAAAACTATTCAACCCCCCCTTCTAGTTTTCCACATCATCAGCAAAGCATAGATTAACTAACTTCAAATCTTTGCATCCATGGTGATATTTAAATCCATTACTACTTCTAATCTTCCTCTGTAATAGCAGAGTTAACATTTCCATTACCAATGTGAAAAGATATGGAGATATTGAGTCTCCTTGTCTTAATCCCCACCCACCTTTGAAATAACCATGTCTCTCTCCATTAATGCATACTGTAAAAGCAGAGGTTTCCACACCTTTCATTATCCAGTCAACCATTTGTGATGAAAACCAAAAGACATCAACACGGTTCTCAAACACTTCCAACTAACTGTGTCATATGCCTTTGTAGGTCAATTTTCATAGAACATCTTTTTGGACCATTCTTCCTTCCATATCCTTTTAGAATTTCTTGAGAAAGCATGATGTTGTCCTGAATTAATCTACCAGGAATGAAAGCACTCTGATTGATTTGGACAAGTTTTTTCAATGCTCCTTTGATTCTATTAGTAAGTACTTTACTGATGCACTTGTAAAGTACATTACAACATGCAATGGGTCTGAAATCAGAGACTTTAAGAGGTGTTTGGATCTTAGGCACTAGTGTGATCAGAGTTGCATTAAGTTCTCCTAGTAACTGCCCAGTATCAAAAAATTCTTTCACAGCTGCACAAACATCTTTTCCAACCACATTCTAAGCTTTTTTAAAGAATCTTGAAGTATATCCATCTGGCCCAGGAGCTCTATTATCCCCAATATCAAACATAGCTTCTTTGATTTCCTTTTCTCAGACTTCCCTTACCATATGATTAGTATTTTCTTGAGTTAGAACAGTGCTGAAGAGATCCTTACTAAGTCTTAGATCACTCACACTTGATGTACTTCCCAAGAATTGTTGAAAATGTTTCACAAATTGGTTAGGAACTTCTTCCTTTTCATATCTCACCCCATTCTCATCACATATAGACTCCACTCTATTCCTATTTCTTCTACCTTTGATCACTTTATGAAAAAATGAACTATTTTTATCTCCAACATTTAACCAATCAATCCTAGCCTTTTGGGCCAATAATTTCTCCTCATCTTGTACAGCCTCATTATACTCTAACAAAGCTTCAACTACTCCTTTCTTCATTTCTTTATTATAAGGATCTTTCTCAGTTAGAGCTTGGGCTTCTTGCAATTTGACTTTCAACTTTTCAACTCTAACAGTTAGGTCTCCATTTTTCCAATTCAGCTTATTCATAAGAGGCTTCAAACTTTTCAACTTCTTGATCAAACAATACATATAGCATCCAGTCACTTGATTTTTCCATCCTTCAGTTACTATAGGTATAAAATCAAGTTTATCTGTGGTGTAGTTTGCAAACCTGAATGATTTAGGTTTCTTCTGCCAATTAGTAGGGATAATCAGGATAGCAGGTGAGTGATTTGAGATGAGAAAAGGTTGGAACACAGCATGGCTATTAGGCCATTCTTTTAGAAATTGATCATTCACCATCACTCTGGTCCATGTATAAAAGAAGTCGGTGCTTCCAATATCATCAATTTCCACCAGGTTTACACAATCTTGAAAGTCTTGCATATCTTCAGTTATAATGGACCCTCCATTTGAATGCTAAGAGGAGGTGATTAATAAAACATTAATGGTTGAATTTCAATTAGAGTTCGTTTTCTATTATGGTGACTATTGTGCCGTCGAGTAACACCCAGTTTGAATTCCGCTGCATCATTGAATTGGGGGTGTTACATATTTGATCAAATATTGCCCTAAATCGTTCCTTTTCTCATTTTAGGTACTTTTGGAGTGAAATCTGGAAAAAGGAAGCATTTTGGACGTTTTTGGAGCATAAAAGTGAACAAAACGGCAAAGTTTTAATTTTCCTTGCTGGGAACAGTACCTGACAGCGTCAAGAACTTCTACATGATGGCGTCAAGAGTAACAAAATAGGTGGATGTGGACAATACACGTGACGATCCAGAGAGTTTTGTGCATAGGAGATGACGACGTCACCCAAGGCCGTCATGGTCCAAGTATTAGTGACGGCCCAGAACAATTTTACACATGACGGCGTCACAAGTGGATCTAGGCAATACGATTTCTATTATGGCGGCGAGTTGACGGCATCACAACCCAATACATGACGCCGTCACCCTGTATAATCTATATATAGTTTTCCGAATTTTATTCATTGGTGTGCAACTTTAAGGGAAAAACCCTAGGTCGAATTTTCTAGCTTTTTCAAGGGTTTCAACCCTTTGAATCTTTCATGTTCTATTAAAGATAAGTACTCTTTCAATTCATTCAATATGTCTATGTGTTGTTTGAATATATCTTACGCTTGTCTGCAATTTAACATGCTCGACTAGATTTCTTTTGTGTTTGCTTAGATGTAGTGAAACCTAGATGTTACTTATGGGTTGATTGTTTGTTTATAGTTGTTACGGATGATTGTATTCGATGTTAGGCTTAAGAAAACTGGTAGACTTCCATTGGTAACTTGCTTGAACGTCTTAAGAAACATGATCGGAGGTGTACTACGATATTTGGTTGTATTTAATGCGTAGGAGAATTCTAATGATCCCATGTTAGGAGCTTCTAACGGCTCGACATAGGAGTGAAGTAGGATCCTACAGAGTTAGGGAATATTGTACACGGCCCTACGACTAGTATTAAAGAATATGACCCGTCATCCATGCAATTATAACAAACTATCAACCTGTAAAAGATATCTAGGGAGTAATGAAATCTAAATAAACACAACTTTCCCCATCATTGTTTACACCATAATAGTATAATTAGTTTAATTTTCATTTCTGTCATTTTATTTTGATTGCATCTTAGTTATTTGGTTTAGTTGGCTAGCAACTAATTCCGCCCACTCTTCCAAAACCCGAGATTTTAATTGCTTTTATAAAATATAAAAATACAAAAAGAACCATCTCTCACCTCTAGACTTAGTTTAAGAGACTTTCTAATCCTAGCGACACTATTCCTGAGTTGAACGATCAATCCCCCGGTACTTGTCACTATACTATACTACAACGATCAGGTACACTACCTGATGGGGGTTGTAAGCTTCTCGAGATCCCTCGAGAGGTAAAGCCTGGTGTGATTCCTACGTATCATTACTTCACAATTTTCATTGGATTGACTTCCAATGATTTGACAACCTTCATAACTCTTCTAAATCATTAGAAACCTCAACTTTTGTATGGTAGAACATCATATCCAAACACTCCTTTCCACAATTCTTCAACTCTATAAATTTGACCATCTTAGAACACTTCCAAATCACACCATCACCATCTTAATCTCTGCATCTAATCTTATACACCACCATTCTGACAATGACAAAGTCAACAATCACCTCTCCACCATCCCGACCCATTAGGAGAACCACATGAATAAGTGTAAAACCATTTTGTTGCAACACCACCATCAACCTTAGCTCCTCATCTTCGGATGAATCACCACTCATCATTTCCTCACCTATCAAAGACGAAAACTTTCTTAATCTTGCAACTCCCACACCATCACCTAAATTCAATCAAGATATCACCACTCCACCACCAACAAAGACACCCATTGATCCAAGTCCACCACTGGCTCCAACTCAACCATCCAAGTCTCCATCACCACCTAAATCACCAAAACTTGAACCAATGGAACTCTTTAGAACTCCACCAACATCACCACATACTTTCCTAGACAATCTTGAGGATATTCTACCTAGATCACAAAATCCACCACCATTGCCTTCGTTTGCTTCTAACGAACGAATGACACATGAATAAACACGGGCATTCTTTGAGCCAAATGTCCCCTTTGAACAAGAACCACCACCACAAGAACAACCTTCACAACCTGAACCCTTGTTGTTCCACCCCATCTACAAAGACATCCATGGACCCCTCTATGAAGAACCTCACCAACCACGACAAACTCAAGTATCACAACCACAATCTCATTCCCACCTCTTTGAGTCCCTCTTTCCCTCATATGAGGAAATTGAGGCGTCGTTATGGAACAAACCTCCAAACTCCCACGAGGAAATCAACGACTGCCTTGATAGCCTCTATGCTTTCAAAAGCATGGTGGATAATCATCCCCATCAATCCATGGAGTTTCAAACCACCTTGCTTGCATCCGTTGTAAACCCTTCCTCCTCCAAAGAAACCGCCACCATTCCACCACCTCAACCATCATCCCATGATCAAATCCTACCCAATCCCCGCCATGGTTGCTCACATTGTGAGCGGGCGGCTAAAATAAGTGAGAGCATAAAAATCATGCTCCACCAAGTCCAAGATGAAACCCGATTTGCTCTACAACACATTCTTGAACGTTTGGATGCTCTCTCACACCCAAACGACTCTTAGAGCGAACTATGGAGGCTTTGCCCCATTTAGGAAAATGTTGGGAGACATCCACTTATAGAAGTAGGATTTTATTTCTTTGTTATTTTTTCTTTATGTTTTTTTTTTTAATTTCTAAAAGTAGGAAGATATTTTTCATTTCTTGTCTTTGACTTTTAAAAAGTCAAATTTTACTTGGAATGACATCTTTTCTACTATCATGATTGCATTGTTGGTTGACCTTATATGAGTTGTGATTGTGATTGCTTCTATTCTCATATTATGTTGTGACTACACGATTTGTCGTGTGTAATTATCACCAACTAACTCTTTTGTTGTAGGTTCAAAATCCATGTTTCCTAACTTGGCACTCCATTTAGGGGGAGTATTGTCCAAGGGGAAGCAATTGCATTTTTTCACTTCGCAACTCTTCTTTTTGGTTCGACAAAAAGGGGGAGAAAATATATTTAAACTTATATTCTTAAATGGTTTTCATCAAATAAGTAAAATAAGTTTAAATACAAAACTTTTAAAGACTTAACACTATAATTAGTGATTTACTTAAAAATAAAGTTTATGTTTTGTCATCAACAAAAAGGGGAAAATTGTTAATACAAATATCGCCTAAAAATGTTATTTATATTTTATGATCTTTGCTAAGTTTTGTTAACGAAAAAGTGTAAACTTTAGTTTTTAGTAAAACATGATTTTAGTTTTAGTCTTGCATAACTAGACTTTCCTTGCTACATTTACATTTCACATTTAACATAACATTTTCATATTTTCAAATATAGAAAATGTAACATGTGCATTTATGGAAAGATTGAGTGTTTGACTTTCCATAAGACTTCTTACACATTATAGATGCTCTCTTACTCTATCTATTGTGTGTTGACTTGAAGAAGCTTGATTTGACATTGCTAGATATGGAAAGATTTCTTGAAGACTTTGACTGTCAGACACTGGCGGAACCCTGGGGTTACAAGGGCGGAACCCTTGTTTGGGTTCCGCCGGATCCGCCAGTGGCCTGGTTTCTTTGGCTATAAATACCAAGTCACTTGCAAGAAATCTTTCATCACTTCTCATATATACTTTGCACATACATATTCATATCATTCATCTAACTCATTAACATTTCATTTGTGTGAAGTTCTCTTGTAGCAAAGAAGTTCACAAGTTCATATCAAAGTTACAAGTATTCAGCACAACGTTGCAAGACTTGTTAGCTTAGCATTGTGTAGACTTCGTGTAGTCTATACTTCATTTGATTGTGTATATTCAGTAGTGATCGGTTAGTATTTTAGGCCTTAAAATACATATTGTGACGGGAGTGGTTGTACCCTTGTAAAAGAACTCGACATCTAGCTTTGTTTCGGTAATCTTGTGTAAATGACTTGTAAGGTTTTCTCCGCCGGTGAAAGGAGCTTGTTGACTAGTGAAAGAAACTCTCGAGTTGGATACTCGAGGCGTGGAGTAGGGCAAGGAAAAAGAGTCCTTGTAGCCGAACCACGATAAACTATCGTGTTGTGGTTTGATTGTTTCTTTCGTTACTCTTGCATATTATATATTGTCTTGTAGTTTAGATCTTTGATTAAGCGTAAAGTTTCACAAGACAATTAACTTAAAAACCGGTAAACTATTCAACCTCCTTTCTACTTTTCCACATAAATGATTAAGTATCGATTCTCATGAATAATATAATAAAACAAGTCAAATAAATAAGATAAATGATGACACTAAAATGTAGTTATTTGAGTTCATCACTACTCAAGTAAAAACTCGAGTCGTGTTTCATAATAATCACATAATCAACTCCCTACGACCACATGAGAGTCTTTTACCTAAAACTACATGTATCAAAGGGTCATTTCCCCGATGGTCGTCTATGTTTTATTTTATTTTATTTTTTCCTTTTTAGTTGATTTCATGAACCAAATGTAGCCCGTTCTTTACGCATTCAAAGTCCAACCCAATGATCAAAACTACTATCCTTCAAAAACTTCAACCTTGTGGCTAAGCCAACAACCTCTTCTCTAAAGATGGATAAAAAGACAACTTGTTCATTGTCCCTCTAGGAAAACAACAACGACACTCAATCTTGCTGGAGTTTGGCTCAATTCATTGTCATGTCCAAATTAAAATGTAATACATTAGTTATTATTAGAGATCTAGTATTATTTTAGCTAAAAACATAACATAATGGAATTTCATAACATATTTGATATCTAGCATAATTACATAAAATCAATCAAAAAACAAATCAACGTATGAGAAACGTTTCGGGCATCACCATTTTAAGTAACACACTACCACTACTATAACGTACTACCAAAACTAAACTACAAACCACCATCGAAACCACGAAAGCCAGACCACCGATGGAACAACAACGAACATAACACTAGAGCGGAAACCGCGAAACGTACAACCAAAAACCACCAAAGAACTGAAAACCACCAACGAAACTCACGACACCACCAAACCACCGTCCTACTAAAACCAAAAACAAAATCATCATCAAAACAACCAACGAAGACGTGTGTGTGTGTGTGTTTCCTAGGGTGTTATTCATAGTGTTTTGAGCGTGTGGGGTGTAGAAATTGAGAATTCAATTTGCAAGTACATGATCTTCAATTGTCGCTCCTAGCTAAGCTGACCAACCACAAATCCATCCAAAGACGTCCAAACATAGCCTTAAAAAAATAGACACATGATCTTGACACACATTGTAGCACATTTGTCTTGCAACTACATTACACAACCACACACAAAATATTATCTAGATTTAAAATTTTTTAAGAGTAAATTGCAAAAAAACCTCCCTCTGGTTTGTCCAAATTGCAGATTGAGTCCTCGAATTTTTTAAAGTGTAGGCACAGTCCTAGTGAGAAACTTTTGGTGTGGATATAGTCCTTGGCTCAAAGTGAAATGACCAAATAGCACCCCCTCCAACCCCAAGACAAATGATATTTTAGTCATTTCACTTTGATTCAGGGACTATATGTACACCAAACGTTTCTCACAATGATTGCGTCTGGTAGAGACCGGATTTGCAATTTGGAAAGGTTGTTTTTACAATTTACTCATTTTTTAATCTGCCTTAGAAAAGAAAAAGGAAAAGAAATTAACTTTGTGGCATGTATCATTTTATAGTTAGATCAAGTTGTAGCACCTTTCGCACCTCCCTCGTGCGATATGGTGTTTGACACTATGAGCACATTTTAAAAAGGTGCATTGCATATGTCAATGTCAGTTGACAAATTTCTCATTTCTCTAATTCATGACCGTATGCATTATTACATAAGACCTTTTTCAATATTTTACAATAATGTATCATCGAAACCAAACTACAAACCACCATGGAAGCCACACCACCAGCGGAACAACTAATAACACAACGGAAACCGCAAAACATATAACTAAAACCCACCAAAGAACTGAAACTACCAATGAAACTCACGACACCACCAAACCACTGTCCTACTGAACCAAAAATGAAACCACCATCGAAACGACCAACAAAAACATGTATGTGTTTCCTAGGTGTTATTCGTAGTCTTTTGAACATGTTGTAGCAATTGTGTATTCAATTTGCAACTACATGATGTTTTCGATTGCCACTTCTAGCTAAAGCTAACCAACCACAAAATCCACCCCAAAGATATAACATAGACCGGTAAAAAAATAGACATATGATCTTGTCACACATTGTAGCTTCTTTGTCTTGCAACCACATTACGCATACCGCACACAAAATATTATTAAGATTTATTTTTTTTGAATCTGTCTTAAAAAACAATAATATATATATATATATATATATATATATATATATATATATATATATATATATATATATATATATATATATATATACTAAAATTTATATAATAACTTATGAATATCAGCTCAAGAAACATGTGCATTTATGTTTGTTACATTTTTCGCTTCTAAATCTATAATATACCTATGCATTATCTCCCAATTTACTAGTTGACAAATGCAGTGAAATGTATAGTCAAATGCAAGGTTTTCAAGATCAGGATCCTGTTCAGGATCGTTGTCGTCTTTGCAAGATCGTGATTGTAAGATCGGATGGAGATCATAAGATCCTACTATAATATCATTTTCTTAATAGTTTTGTAATATTATACAAATTTACAAATTATTATATATCATAAACACAAAATTATATGAATGTTCCATCGAATAGTTGTCCTAAATTATGATTATGAAATGTTTAATAAGATTAACATGTTGTTTTTTAAATTCTACAAAAAAATAATCCAGAAATTTGCAGTTTTTTAGTTTGTTATCCGAGAAAAGTAGGATCGGATCGGATTAGATTAGATCTTAAGATCCTATGGTCAATATCGAGATCTTATAAAATCTTAAGCTTTCAAAGATCCTATGTAAGATCCGAATCATTTTTACTTTGCAGTATTGTAAAATCATAAAATCCTAATCCTAATCCTCACAACCATGATCAAATGTATTCATATAAATACCTCTTGGTATCTAGTAAACAAATTGCACCAAAAAGTTCACCTATATATTAAGGTAACTTTATTTCTCATCTTCTTAATGTTTCTCTCTAATCCATTTTGAAAGTTGTTGACTATAACAAAATTTACGATAAAATGATAAAACTAGTTATGTACTCCGTATCATTTTATAGTTAGATCCACCTTTTGCACCTCCCTCGTGCGAGATTGTGTATGACACTATGATCACGTTTTAAAGAGCCTTATCAAGTATGTCGACATCGGTTAAATTTCCCACTTCTTTAACTCTCGACCGTATGCATTATTGAATACGATATTTTATTTCCATATTTTACTCAAAGAATCTAATCCCAAAAAAAAAAAAAAAAAAAAAAACATATAAAAAAGACACATAACAAGTCGTTTACTTAACGCGACCCCATAATTGTATTCGATCATCATGTCTGGTGGTATTGCTCGTGGTCGTTTGACTGAAGAACGCAAAGCTTGGCGCAAAAATCATCCTCATGTTTGTTTTTATTTATTTCTTTGTTATTCCTAACCCTTATATATTTATACATTCGAATTTATATTTATATTGATTTGATTGGTGTTTTAATTAGGGCTTTGTGGCTAAGCCTGAATCACTTCCTGATGGTACTGTTAATTTAATGGTTTGGCACTGTACCATCCCTGGTAAAGCTGGGGTAAGCCCTTTTTTATTTTATTTTATTTTATTTTTTCACTTTTTTATCTAGCTAACTTGCTTTTAAGGTTGTTGTGTTGATAAGTAAGCAGTTTATATGATTTAGTTGGTGGTCATTTTGGATGAGCTTATTTAGCATGCTTATGAGCTTAATTGATTTTGGAAAAGCCGATAAGCTCACTCTTTGGAGCTTATGACCTTATCAACATCAGTTTATTGGCTTAAGCCAATAATCTCAGGTATATAAGCTCTAAAAATTGAACTTATTGACTTTTCCGAAAATAAGCACGTAAGCTAGCTAAATAAGCTCATCCAAACGCCCTGTAAGTTGTCATTTTGGATGTGTCTATTAATATAGATTAGAATTTTCCTTATATTAGTCTTAAAAGTTATATAGTGTTAAACAGCGTACAAAAGTGTATATAATGGAGAAATAGGATTAGGAACTGAAAGAGAAGATTGAGAGTTTGGTTAGTTTGTTCATCTCTGCAAATGAATACAACCAATGTTGCAAAAACAGGCCTAGTAGTCAGCGATTACAAGCTAATTGGCCTTATACCTTGTCGATCTTAGGATAATCGGCCAAAAAATCAATGTGGTCAAAGCCGGTCACACAATGGTCAAGGATCCGGCTAATTGGCCGAATCGTCCCAATCGCTCTACGTAGGTCTTTCTAAATTCAAATTAAGGCTTCTACATAGTTTGGGCCAGTTTTTAAGTAGTTGAATTATTATGTTTAATTTTTTATGTTTGAATTTTGAACTATTTGAACTTTGAAGTATTAGAAGTATTATGTTCATGTCATACATATAGCTTTGAAATTTATGTATAGATAATTCCAATCCGATTAATGCCAGCCTAGGCCGATTACTAGCTACAAGGTAGCGAGCTTATATATTGAGCACGATCACATACACTACTCACGTCCGTTAACTATTCTATTGCGTGCCTGCTAACTTGCCACTCTCATTTGTAATTTGTAAATCCCAAATGACACATATATCCAATTTTGTATACATAGCCTTTAGAGATGGCAATTTGTGCCCAAAATCATAAAAATGGGCTTCTATGGGCTAATTTATAAAAGATTTGGGCGCATTTGGCCCCCTCTATTTTTTGAAATGGGCATCTATGGCCCTTTCAAGCAGTGGCGGAACTTGAACATTTATTTTCGGGGGGCCGAATTTATTTTGGGAGGGCCGAATCGGAGATTTGTTTGTAAATTCAACTAAATTACCCCTAAAACCTATAATATTTACACTAGTTGCCGCAACTTTTTTTTTTTTTTTGGGGGGGGGGACCCTCCCCTGCCCCTTAAAAGGTCCGCCCCTGCTTTCAAGAGTTAAATGGGCATTAACGGGCACATATTTTCTCTCAATTGGAGAACATTGCAATTGTTTTTAAAAGAGAAATTATAAATATAATATTTAGTTATTTAAATATAAATGAGGTGTTAGGTTTAGGGAACTTTTTTCGTCGTTTTGGGTCTTTTCTAAAGCGATTGGTGTAACATGAGTCTGTTTGGCCTGTGCTTGTTTAAGCCCCGTGCCCGTTTGGGCCCGAGCCCTCCTGCCCCGCCCGTTTTGCCACCTCTATTATCCTTCCACTTCCATTTTGTTAACCGTCTCTTCAAAATATCATTTTTATTCTCGATCATAGGTTCTCATAATGAATGAGTAACATAGCTATCACCATAGATGTTGACTACTCTGATCTTATTTTTGACCCTTGAAAAAGTCAGCAAAATCGGTTTTCGTATGTAAGCTTTCCAAACATTGATGGAGATTGACTGAGTTATTAAGCAGAAGATATTACTATTCATGTTCGAGTTACAAACTTTAATGGCAACGTATGATAATCTTTGGTTCTGTGAATGTAAATGAGCACCCGCTCAAACTATGAAAATCGAATTATTGCTTGCAAACTAGCACCATATGTCCATATGCAACAGTTGCATCTGTATTAATGCTCTTGTAAAGCTCTTTTTTGCTAAAGGGATTTTGGAATATATGTAGATCCACCAGCAAGTGCGCCATGATATGCCATTCTTTCAACTGAGTATCAAAAAGAGTTATTTCTAAAAAGATTCTGTTTGTTGTTTTACCTTTTGTCCCTTAACATCACCAATGGGGATTGGCTTGAGGTTGTCAACTAATTATGAGCTACTGTTCTTGGTTCCTTCGATTGAAAATTGCTTCTTAACAGCCATGTAACACAGTAGTTGATTCTTCCCGAATATCATGGTCTACAACCAACTTAACTTTAGGTAATAAAAAACCATCCAAATAAAGACATTAAGACACACAAACACTTGCTGAAGTAAACGACTCATGAACTGTGAGGTTTACATGATCAGGATAATAGTGGTATGCCCACGGGCGTACTAGAGTGACTTTTGTTATTCACGATTTGAGGTACATGCTAACCATTAGTCCATTACATAAAAGATGTATATAAATAGGGGAAATTCTAACAGGATCCTTCCTCTCTAGGTTACTTAATCTGAAATCAATTTAATCCCAAGTGTGTGAGGCCTAAATATCTCCATGCATGCAAGTCCATGATCCCCCCCCCCCCCCCCCCCCCCCACCCCCCACCAACAAGGATCACTACCCTTTGATATGCATGGGGTGCTGCTCCCTCGACTTTTGCACTATGTTGTGAGTGGGACTCCATCCAGGCGCTTAGTCGCTCTCGGGCTCCAGCTTCGTGGTGGCGACTAAGCCATTCTCTACAACATAATACTAGTGCCTTGACTATTTGAGTTGTCTTTAGCTTTCTTTAAGACATTTGCTTGTCATCTCTTTCTTTTTACCAGCTATTGGGTCCAACATCTCGCCATGGATAAGGTTATCAAGTGCATGGGGCAACCGTGAAATCTCTTGATTTTCAATCTCTACATGACTACATTTGTTTAACCTTACATTCTGATATAAATATATAATATGCACTTTAAAACTCATAATTCCTTGCAATTGTTCCCCTGCTTCATTGCTAATTATTTTTACCTCAACGGTTGGTGATTCAAATTTTTGGTGACCAATACCATAATCAAGGGTTGCTTCAAGCATGTTGTTTAAAAAATATGATTGCTATTCAGGAAAGGTTAACCGCTCAGTGTTGTACTGAAATCGAGGGCTCGTTTATGTGGTCGATAGCCCTTCCCATGCAGCTCCAACCAAAAATCTCGAAAAAGCAGCCTTGTTCCCCCACTACTACTAAAAGGCTGATCATGGAGGGTCACAAATTTAAGTATTGGCACTCTTGAGTTTGAACCAGCAGTAATAAATTTAATTGCTTTGTTGTCAATTCTGACAGGATTATTGGCAGTGTTGGTAATCACCTTGTGTTCTGAGGTGCATATACCTCTAGTAAATTTCTTGAAGTTATCGGTCACGGTGTTACCTGCGTAGGGAGAACACCGGTTGACTTTTAACAGCAAACGCGGTTATGACACTTTATGACCATTCTGTAACATGCCAATAACACCATGAATATTTGAATTGCGCAATAAATTTCTCCAATTTTCAATTGATCTAACATTTTTCGACTTATAGCAAGATTTGTGTTTCTTTTCTTATTTTGTGTATCTTCATTAATACACAGAACAAAGACCAATACCTTAACTGAGTCAGTAAAGATCAAATCTGTCATATCTTTTGTTTTCAAATAATAAGCTAAAGTTGGGCAATTTGTCTTCAGATTTTAGATACGAGCAGAGATTCTCAAACATTATTTCTAAATACTCCGGTCAGCTCTATTCCAAATATCGTCTACATCCTATCTTGAAAAGGTAAACCTGGATTTTTTAGTTAAGATTCTATCGATCATTAAAATCATTCCTTTATAGAATTTGTGTCACAAGCTGCTCACAGATTAAACCTTGAGTATTCAAATCAGTCATCGATTTTATAAATTTTAGTGAATATCTGTAGTGCATATAGCTCTGTAACCAACTGACCAATGATGCAACTCATATCAGTTAATACCATATGACCAATTAGGTAAGCTGATTAGTGGAGAATAGCTCACGAAGTTGTATAGAACTGGGAAATAGGGTTTGGAATCGAGAGAAGACTGAGAGTTGGTTACCTGGATATTTGTTCATATCTGTAAATGAATAGAATTTGAACTTGTATACACATGTACACTACTCGTGGTCCTTATCTATCTCATGCCATCTACTATCTACATACACCTATTTCCAAATTACACATACACAACACCAAATTGCATTATCATTTCAAAAAGCAATGTCAAACAACCCTTGATTACATGGCAGTTAGGGGTTGATGGCTTAGCTTTTGGTACTATTTAATGAAGGACGTTTTATTATTGGATTTTGTAATTGGTTGCCTTATTTTATACTATAGCAATCCAAACTGCTGATCATGTCCAGTGGTAGTATAATTACATTCCCTATAACCTGTGTGCGAAAAAAGCAGTAAGTGGGGTAGGTTGTCAAGTGGCGTTCTCTGGTTAGATTACTTAGTTGAGGAGTAGGTGGAGCGACCACAAATAACAATGTAGCTATAAAAGAATTAACTTTTTGATACAATGACATTTTCATACCTTTACTATTTTAATAAAGGGATCTTCAAACTAACTTGACAGAGAAGTCAATTGATGAGTACACGTTTAGAATTCTGAGTTGCTCTCTGGTTGCTTCTTGAGAAAAGGCTTAACATTAATTATTGATTAGTTGCTAACCAAAATAGTTAAGGATGCATGACTTCCATGCGGGCAAATTAGCAACCTTGACTAATGGAAGTGATCAACAGATGCATAATGCCTAGATAGTGACTGAAAGAGTCCTAAGACAGGACTCTGGAACACACTCTCTGTAACTGTGATAAAAGCATGAGTGAATTATTGGCTGGTTGTTCATGGAGGGGTTGTGGTACTATTAATTGATAATTATAATTTCGTGAGAACTACTCAAGGGGTGGACCTTGACTCTTGTTGGGGGGCTGTGGTGCTATTTGCTCATAATTGTAACAGTTCCTGTTTACTATTGAGATTAGTTTTAAGTCTGGCCAATATGGCACAAGCCGACCATTACTTCTCATGACACTATAATGGTTGATGTGGATACAATCGAGCTTGGCTAGAAAATTATAAGGTAAGCTCGAGCATGCTTGATAGCTGGGCGAGCTAAAACCATCCAGGCTTGAGCTCGGCTCGAGTAGGATTCAAATAAAGCTCAAGCTCGGCTCGAGTAAGATTCGAATAAGGCTCAAGCTCGGTTTGAATAACTCAAATAAATATCTAAAACGTTAAAATACAGTGTCAGAACACAAGGCTTAAGTTCGGCTTGAAAAGCTCTAATGTATAATTAAATGTCTCATAGATAACCATGAAGACTACAAGCATCACAAGCATTACAGTTCAAAAGTCATTCTGTAATATATATTTAATTATTCAGAGAGTAACTACTTATTATTAGACCAATATTCATATTAGCCCCCGAGTTATTTATATAAATATCTTAGTTATATAAATATATCTATATAAATATCTATACCAGTATTCATATTAAATCTGGCTTGGTATGTGTTTTGAGCAGGTTTATTGGACTCAGGCTCTAACTAGATAGAATCTCGAGCTCAAGTTGCTTGACTCGTTTACAGCCCTAAAAATTTATTTTATTTTTTGAACGCAAAACTTTTTACAACTTACACCACCCATCTCACATATGTCTCCTATGAGACTTGAACCCACAACCTCTTGGTTGATTCACATACCGCTGGGCCAAAGGCCTTTGGTGTTTGCAGCCCTAATATGTCCCTGGAGTAGGCACAAGTTAAATGGTTCAGGAGGGTTGGGTAACAGATTCAAGGTGAAACAGGTCATTTGTTTTTTTGTAAATGTTGGAATTTGGTTAGTTGACCCAAATCACATTTTTGTCCTGTATATTTTTCTATAATTAGTGTTACTTATGATTATAGAATGAGTTCCAATACAGAAATATACAGAAATACATATTTGAATAAAATCATTTAGGAGGCTATTTAACCCGTTTGAAATAGAAGACGCAAATCAACCCTTTATAAGTAAAGGAGTCCAAATTCTCATCTCTATCTCGGAGAGGATAGGGGTTGTAATATTTCCTTTTGTTTTTAGATACTTTTCTTTTGTTGGGTGTCAGAAATAAATTCTGTAATTTCTCTTCTAAGAATATGATCAAATTGCTATTGTGAAACACTTGTCTTATTATATCTATTAGTGAATTCTATTTTGTAACTTGTAAGCATTGTTAATATGTTGCCATGGCAGACTGATTGGGACGGCGGTAATTACCCCCTGACCCTTCATTTCACAGAAGATTATCCAAGCAAGCCACCGAAATGCAAATTCCCCCCAGGGTTCTTCCATCCCAATGTCTACCCATCTGGAACTGTTTGTCTCTCAATCCTGAATGAAGATAGTGTATGCGCTTCCAGTCCTTAGTAAGACATAATAATAAAGTTACGATGCATTCATTATGAGTAAATGCACATATTTTTTTTTATAGGGTTGGAGACCAGCTATAACAGTTAAGCAAATTCTAGTGGGCATCCAGGATCTGTTGGACTCTCCCAACCCTGCTGATCCTGCTCAAACGGATGGATATCATCTCTTTATTCAGGTAATGAATTTCTATTCTGGTCACAAAAATTTATGTTGTCTCTGATATTATTCATGCAAAATTCTGTGTGCAGGACACCGGGGAGTACAAAAAACGAGTCCGCCAGCAAGCAAAGCTCTATCCCGCTCTTGTCTAGATGCAATACATAGCTGTGATTCTTGATGGCCACAACAAAGTATGATTATCAAAATAAATATGATCTTGACATATGTTTTCCTTTCTCTTTGATAGCCTTCACCATCATTATCACATGCCATGTTGATGGTTGTTATAGAGAAGGCAAAACCCTGTTTTATTTCTTGATGGTTATCTTGTTTCTGATTGAATACTTATCGTGGGTTCCAACATTTCTTTTTGTTAAGCGCGTGAATGGATTTACAAAACTGTATTTGGATCCGTACAAGTGTATTTATCTTGATTTTCATTATATGCTGCATCTTAGCAGATTTTAAACTTGTGATCATCTGGGGTTAAGGGATTCCTCGACATCTTTTAATAGGGGTCTCTAGCAGGTCATATAATTAAGAAAAATAATACTCAACGATGTATAATTCCGATTTTCTGTCATGAACTGACTACTCTTCCCCACCCAATGTTAAATCTTTCATTTGGCCTTTGTGCAAGTCATTTCATAATCCTAGTAATGCATACAAGGTGAGTGAGTGTGAGACATATTTGACTAATTGTGACAATTAATTGATACCTTAATGACTAGAAAGTCAAACTAGGCACCAATAATGTAGAGTAGGAAGAAGTAAATTTCAACTGTACCCACACCTTGATATTGACATAAGCTAATCTCAATCGGATACCATTATATGTTGAATTTTGATTTGTTGGTGTCAATGTCTTCCTCTTTGTTTGGTCTGATGTAATAGACATCATAAATAGAAGTTTAAATGCATTGGCAAATCCCTAAATAAAGTCATATAATTTGGAAAAAACCGTTTTTTCTATCGTCTTTATATGCTTGGATTGTCTTTTTAGTATTTTCTTCTAATGTGATTAGTTTCACAAATGAAATATATATATATATATATATATATATATATATATATATATATATATATATATATATATATATATATATATATATATATATATATATATATTTGTTAGAACACGATATATGAATTTTGCGTAGCGTTTGTTATGCATGAATCGAAGTTGTAATGGAATTAATTACTACAATGAAATGAAAAATAGTTGTTTGTTTTGAATTTTGTAATGGAATGGTTTATTCATTGTTTCATTCCATTACGTCTATAACCATTAATTTCATTACATAGCCACCCCTAGTTTTTTCTCATACCATTACGACATGTAATCACATTTTATAATATTTCATTTATTTCATTCCTTTCCAACGTCCATTGCATTGTACCAAATAACATACGTTAATGTTATATTCCATTCCAACATTGTTACCAAATAAGTCAATGGAACATTAATGACTCATTCAATTACTATGTTCATTCCATTACATCGTTGATTACATTCCTTTATCAGTCCATTACGTCTAACCAAACATACCTTGTATAGTAAAGTGGTCCGCATTAATTTAAGTATCACTTTCCGCTTATTGTATTGTTGTTTGTTTATTAAGAGGCTTGAAATCTGAATCCGACTCGCACATCTGAATTGAATCTGAGACGGAAATGTTTAAATCTGAATCAAATACTATTGTTTGTTTGTTTGTTTTTTTTTTTTTTTTTTAGGAAAACGCCTGAATATTTGTTTGTTCAACTAGAGGCATTAAGATGCTCATTCCATGTCTGGTCCGCTTAAATGTTTTTACCTCCGTCTGCCTCTGAACGAAAAATAAAAAACAAACACACTTAACACCTAAAAGCTCTAACTGACTAAGAGCTATGGTCCATTAAGAGGCTGTTAAGACTTTTTTAAAGAAAACAACACCACCTTAGGTAAGCTTTGCAATATGCCAATTACATATCATAGATTGGTTGAGACTTGAGATCACGATATTGTAGGTGATTTGTGCAACATAAAAAAATATTGCTTAGTACAAATAGTAAAATGTTAACAAATATAAAAAAGCAAAATAAAACCTTAGTGATTGTACATATCACATTCTTTACAATATGGCTGCTTAAAAATATGCATCTTGAGGTTTTCTCACTGAGAGGATGGAGACTGCAGTGGGAGTATTTGATTTCCTTCGTGCACTGCAGTGGGGAGTATTTGATTTCCTTCACGAAGGAAATCTAGCAAAAGCATGTGAGCTTAGGGAGTAATGAGGCCTATTAATATTGGTCTATAAGCTTTTCTTTCTTGGAATGGCTATAGGTCCAATAGTGTTATAGGAAATGTAGTTACTACTTCCTGTGTGGGATGTGAAGAATGTGAAGAATAAGGTTGTCTTAGTTCTTTTCAGTTTGTATGTTTTCTGTTGCTAGTAGTTCTTGGGATTGTCCAGTGAGCCAGGTTCATTGTATTCCTTGTAAACATTATAAATTTTGGGATTAATCTATTCTTCTCCAAAAAAAGATCTCCGAGAAATATGTCATGCTAAAATTGCGAAGGTCTTAGGATATGTACCTTTCGAAACAGACAAATTTAGTAATAGATAATAACAATAATTTTGAGGAAAAAGGTCAAAACATGTTGCATTGATTTCTTCACCTAATATTTTGACTTTCACACTCTGTATCATTGCATCAATGTCAACTCTCATGTGTAAAAATAGTAAGGACGACTAAGAAGGACTTTCACATTTCCAATTTCCAAAATAAGGACGTTACTAGGAATAACATTTCTAATGCAAAATCTTCACCATTCATCATACTAAGGACTTGATGTATTAATCAATCAATCATTACACGACATCCACAGCCTCTGCTATACAAGAGTACCAAACAGATATGGCGGTGTACAAAATCAACAATAAATCTAAGTGTTTCGTAGTTTAGTTTAGGCGTTATAGTAAATGAGTCAGGTTAAGTAATTATTGATATAATTTAACATTGTATGTTGTTTATAACTAATACCATTCTAAACATACGTCTTTCTCAATATACGACACGATCGATGATATTGTTTGGACCCGAATGTGAAATGTATCTGACAAAAACGTCAACGTAGGTAAAAAATGTCACTATAGCTGATCGATGGAACGTTGTTACTTGATTTTTGCAGTGGAGACGTCAAGTAAGGGGGTGCCGAAAAATCATAACTTGATGCCTTGTCTGCTCTCCTAGAAAATGTCACTTTATCTTCAGAAAGGGATCGGCGGTGGTGGAGTTTAGATCCAAATGTTATTTTCTCGGTTAATTTGACTAGATAATGGATAGATAATGTTGTTCTTCCAAACACACAACTTTCTGCCTGTTGGAACAATCTTGTTCCTCGGAAAGTTAATATTCTAATATGGTGTGTTTTGCTTAATCGGATTCCCACGAGACTTAACCTTCATAATCGTGGTTTAGACATCCCTGACATATTAATATATTATGCCCGATTTGTAACCTTTACACAGAACATACTACACACTTATTCTTTGGTTGTGAGGTGGCCAACTTGACTTGGGCTGCCATTGGTGTTTGGATCGAGTTGCTTCCGGTTGGTGTCCAATCAGTTGCCGGGCTTTTCTCGTGGCTAGATTCTCTCAACTTCAACTCAAGAAAGAAAAATCTTATTGAAGCAGTGTTTTTGCCTACTATTTGGATGCTTTGGAGGTTCAGAAAAGATATGATTTTTGGAAACAAGAAAGTTAGTAAAGACAGAATTGTCGAGTCTATTAAAGAGTTTTCTTTCTTATGGGTGTCAACTGGTAACAAAAAATATGTTAGTAGTTGGGTCAATTGGCTTAAAAATCCAAGCCTTCTTTTGTAAGATTTTCTAGCCTCGGCTAATTTTTTTTCTCTATTTATATCATTCAGCTGTTTCCAAAAAAAAAAAAAAAAAAAAAAAAAAAAAAAAAAAAAAAAAAAAAAGGTTAAAAATCTAAAGTTTGCTCTTGTTGAATTATTTTGATAAGTTTGACAAATAATTCATCAGATTATAAGATAATAACTTATCTAATATTATTCCTTGAATTATGGATCGCTTTCGATTGTTTATTCCTTATCACAGGTGAAGAAAGACAACTGGTTTTGTCGACAAAAGAAGGCCACAAAGTGTTGTCACATTTTTACATTGGAACAACAGTTTCCCAAAATTCGGGGCACCTTGCTTCGTTTAACAATTCTCGTGTATAAAGAAGAAAAAGAGAATAAAAAGTTGACACTATTTGGAAGTGACCCTTGCATATAAAAAAATAGAAAATTACCGGAATATACCAATCCACTTTCTAAACAAAATAGAACTCATTTCTCAAAATAGATGGCGTGACTGACCGATTACAAGACTATTAATATTTGAAACTATGAGTAATATATGAAATTAATCATTATTAGTAATATTGTAGAGTGATGTGTTTTAAACACCACCATTATACCATTTATTTAATCGAGAGTATCATTAATGCTATTTTCGTTTCAAAACTATAGTCCAAATTTTTTTGAAATATTTTAAAATAATTGTCTATTTTTCATTTTTTACTATCTTATAATATAGGAAGACCTACTTAATATAAAAACTCTTAAAATTCAGCAATCCAAGTTATAAAGCTAAAAGTACAAGTAACTAAAACACATTTTCTAATGTTTATAAGTTCTTTACTCAAATTACAACTAATTAAAATAGAAATACTAACATTAAATACAATAAATAAATCATTATGTATAATAAATACAATTAATTAAGTGGTCAATAAATATAATTAATGCAGTTATTAAAACATCTTTTACATAAGAAATAAAAGTATCAAGAATATTGTACAACCAACTTAAACACAATTCATGCATTAAACGTTATTAATACAAATAATAAAACACATTATACAAATATTCAAGCCCGGGACAAATGAGCTCAAGCCCGAACGGGCATGGGCCAAGCGGGCTGGAGCCCGAACAGATACAAGCCACGGGCTCGAGCCCGAATAGGCACGAGCTAAACCAAATTCTTGATATCCGTAAATTTATTGTCAAAATAAAACATAATAAACTAAAATACATGATTCAACAAAAAAAAATTATTTTAAAGTACCCGCTGCCGTAACGCGCGAATACCCTGCTAGTAAGTAATAAAAAGAGGATTTAGTAGAGAAATATTCTATTGTAATTGATAATTATAGTGGTCTCAATTTTATTAAATTGTGTGGCTTTTATCTCCTGATAATAATTTTAAGATGAAAAGAACATACTTTAATAACATTTTGATAAAATCATGGTTTGAGAGAGAGAGAGAGAGAAATAATCTATGTATTCTAATAAAATGGAGTTCTGTACCACCCTCTAAAGCACCCCATGAATACTGACGTGTCTTGATGGAGAGGGGCTCGATATTTTAGTAAAGTACAAACACAGTGAAGCCTCTGATAAAACTTCTTCAAGACTCTTTCTCTTCATTGAATTTACAGTTTCAATGTTTTGATTCACCATTTAATGTCAATTCATTAAATGTATTTGGTTACAATCAATCAAGAAATTATTCAAACAAATCGTCCTATTATTTTTGATCTTGCAGATTATGTTTCTTCAAGAAATTATTCAAACAAAGCTTCAAATCAGTAAGTATCTTTTAATTTCGTGCTTATTCAATTTAAATATATTCAATCTATTATATTTGATCTTGCAGATTATGTTTGTTCAAGAACATCAATGAAAGCCTTAGTGAAGAAAAATTGTTTCGCGGGTAAAAGCAATTGATTAATTAATCATTTTGTAATTGTTATTTTGAAAAATTGGTACCATTTGATTTGATCACTATTAAATTTGCTATTTCGGATGGAAAATGATATGCCTTTGTGATGGAAATTATGTACACTAAGTGTTTGATGAAATGTCAAAAAAGTATTTACTTTCTTATCTGACTCCGTAAAGAATTAAGATTAGATTATCATCCGACATGTCTTTAGAAAGGGTGTTCTTTGATCGATACAACGCAAGTGTTAAAATATGTCTTATTTCTCCGGAATCTGTTTAGTTTTATTAAGTTCTTTCTATATTTGCTTTTGTCTTGTGTGATTGAAGTTAATTTATATAAATTTTAATCCAGTTTTCAGACCTTTAATGGATAATCGAAGATGCGAGTAACACCATTATGGCATTATTAGAATGTGGTTACAGAGTTCTGCTAACACAGAGGTTAAAATAGAAACTGTTTTAGGTACTCTTTGCGTAACCCTAATAATATTTATCCTTTTACTTTGGTGTGAGGGGATGCGACCATATATAACATGTTCATTGCTTATAGGATTTAATTGGGAACAAATATATCATATTTTTCCTTTTGCTTATAGGATTTAACTATTGGGAATCAGCCAATATTGCAACACCTGGGTGGTTTTCAGATGCACGTGATGCTGCAAATTAGTAGGGCTTCGATTAATGTTGCTCCCATGGTGTCTCATACTCAGTTGCTTTATGAACTGGCTTTATCTATAGTTAATCAGTTGCTGCAAA
>JARVZY010004181.1:0-23338 GCA_030686995.1 Artemisia argyi
GGTGGCGTAAGTTGGTTTTAGCACGACCCAAAGAACATGGCTATAACGGCGCCATAGCACCAAAACACCTATGGCGAAGGTGCTATAATGCACCATACCTAGGCCTCTTAAGTGCGACACATATTAGCAACCTTGATTTGCTTACACACAAGTTTAAAACATAAGAAAACTATGTACATATACAGTTACTAACTCTAATTGCTAATAAACGTACTTTTAGATATCACACGGAACAAAGTTCTTGGTTAACCATGTGCTAAACGTTTACTGCTTCGACGCTTGTGGAGTTTGAAATAAACTGTTTGTACCATTTTACCGACATTTTTGGTGTCCTCTTGAGGGTTACATAATCAACATGGTAAAGCCCGAATCGTATTGTGTATCCAGATAGCCACTCAAAGTTGTCAAGGAATGACCAAGCAATGTAACCTCTAACATCAGCTCCTTTCCTGAATAAGCGGGATACATCATAAGAAGATCTTCATGCGAATAAAAACTTTTTCAAAGAAGCGATTTAGGATGCCCAAAGTCTTAATGATTACAAAGATACTTTAAGCCACTTTCTACCCGTTTGCGTTCCATTGATAATTAAATTAGTCAGAAAGTGGCGCACGCCTACATGATTCCAACAGTTTTAATAACAAGAGTGCAGACTCAACTGTTGCATTTGTTATGGCACAAAACACACTTGTGTTAGATACCTTATTGCAGAAACTAGGGCATCTAAATAGCTCTTCATGTATGCTACTCGTTTATCATCATTGAGGAAATTCTCGATGCTTGAATCAGGTGCATTCATTTCGCCAAAACCTGCAAATTTTACAAAATTTATTAATTAAAAGATTAACAAATGGGTCATTGTGGATCCCACATCCTCGTACGTGTTCACACAATGTGATACTAAATCATATAAGTTGTGAACTCGCCATTCTCTGTGATATACATGGGTGTATTATTGTATCTGTGCTTGAGATAAGTCACCATCTTCTCCATTCCTTCAGGATATACATTAAGCCAATCCACTGCAGTCTGCATAGTACACAGGCAGTTAATTCATAAATTATTTAGAAAAATCGAATAAAACGGGTGTATGAAGGATTTTATACAGATTCTCCTATCGGAACATTGTTCTTAATTGCAGTTCTGAGAAAATAACCCTCAGTCATGGAAACACCGGGTCCTCCTTGTTCACATGTAGAGTATAAACAGTCTTTTGCATAGAAACTTGTATAATGGTTGATGCCAATGAAATCTAATCCATTCTTTAGCTTCCCGAAAGAATCATTATGGAAGTTGGGTAATAAAGAACCTAGAATATCCTTCATTTCTTCCGGATAATTTCCAAATATGATGGGGTCCAAGAACCTACGCAACAAATTCAATATATTATGATCAGAATGAACATCAGAAGATACAAATGCAATTGTGGACATACCAATTCAAGAAGAATGATAGAGCTCTTTGAGCAGCTAGTCTGTCTTGTGCGGAGTTGCTTATGGGTTCATACCATACAGCATTCATAACAATCCCAATACTACCATTTTGTTTCCCCTGAAAGCCAGTAAATATCGGTTATAATCTTTATAAATAAGGGAATTGGGACTGCGTATGTTTTCTGATATTTGTAATATAGGACATGTTGGAGTACCTGATATTTGGTCCTATAGACGTCAACAGCTGCAGCATGGGATAGGATCATATTATGAGCTGCAATAAACGGTTCACTCTCAGAATCACCAGAGGTACAATTCCCAAAAGGAGTAGAGCACCTAGCCGGTGGGTAAATCCCTGATCTATAACCACGAACCGCAACAACATTTGGTTCATTTAAAGTCACCCAGTACTTGACTCTATCCCCATAGTATTTGAAACATATAGATGCATAGTATGCAAAATCTTGCCTGTAAAATAGAAAGAAATGTTTCATAATTTGCATTCAATTAATTTAAAGGAAAATGAGAGAAAAAAGAATGTATAAAACTTTTGGCGATAACAAGTCAGAACTAGAGATAAAAATCTCGACACATTTACTTATAAACGAGTTGATTTTACCTAGAACAGGTCAGTGTGGTAATATTTAAAAATGAGCTAAAATAAAATCGGTCGAACGCCCAAAGTCTTTTCAAATGCTTGAAACGCCGCAAAAAGTTTTGTTCAAAACTATTTGAAATACAAGTCTCACTAGTATCGGTTTTGTAATCATATATTACAGTAGTTTGAAAGAAAATTATTTCAAAAGTGCCCGAAAATGATGGCGGGTCCTAACTGGTCTGATTTAAGTTTTGACTTATTTGGTTGTTTTACAAACCACCCATTTTGACCCTGCCCGAGGCGGCATGTGCATGTTGCGACCTCTAGCCCTGACCATAGATGAGTTTGTATCAAATGGCTACAAAATTAGTTTTGATATGTGGTCCAAATCAATGATAGGAAAATAATTGGACTTATTTTTCTTCTCCATTCGATATACCACAATGTCTGTATATTCTTGAAAATAATTCAGACTCATGACAAGAATCCTAAAATAACGAAATCATGGCATACTGGTACTTACTGAATTTGTGGACTTAGCCAACCACCATATATATCTTCTAGTTCTTGAGGTAAATCGTAATGCGTCAATGTCACGAATGGTTGGATTCCTGTACCGATGATTTGTATTAGAAGTGAAATTTCTAGAGATGGAGGGAGAGGGACTAAGGGAGTATTCTATATTTTCAACCTTTTTCTACTAGGGCATTGATAAGCTTGTCATAATGCTTTATTCCAGCCATGTTCACATTTCCAAACCTTCCCTCTAATGTAAAGAGACGAATAATCAGCAAGTCCGTCATATACAGCTATCAATCACATCTATGTAAAACTAGCTGAGTTAAAGACCCGGCCTGTATTTGTCCATGATTGAGACTGTCACCATGTCACTGACCTGGTTTAATGTACCAACTGTTTTTCACATATAGTTTAGGGGCGGGCTGCACGACTTGAGTGACGGGTCAAAACTGTTAACATTTTCTATGAGACAAAACTAGTCATACAAGATTTTTCGCCGCTCTAATGGACCTTTTCTATTATTTCCCTTGAATTTAATAATTACATTATGCTCCATGTATTAGTAGTTTAGTACATAATTATCTGAAGTGATTCAATAGGTTATATGTAGTCAAATATTTTACCTTAACCCACTTGACCCATTAGAGATAAAAGGTAACCGAACTCGACCCATTTGTATACAAATGGACCAAAATTTTCACCTCCGGTCTACTCCTAAGTCATAAACTAAGAGAAAGTAAATAGATTACTTGGCAAAATTCTAGCCCATGATATAGAGAAACGGTAAGTATTTATTCCGATGAACTCCATAAGCTCAAGATCTTCCTGCATTGCCATAACACACAATAAAATATTTTCTTAGAAAGTATAGCATACAATAATTTGCAAAACTTATGATAATTTTTTTTAGCTATCCCCATCACGTAGACATCTAGCTTCAGGAGAAAATGGACAGCCTGGTCCACTTATTAAATCATGGGCTAAAGCATTGTCTGTGGTATGTCCTACTACAATCATTACATAGATAATGCCAAAACTACAACAATGTTCTTAAATGGAAGATCCATAAATGGTTTGAATGTGACCAGAATTCAGTTGTACACATTACACAAGTGGTATACTTTTATATATATAAAAAAAACACAAATATAGTCGGATTTTGTAAATGCGAGAATAAGATTTTTGCTACATAATTTAACAACAAAGTTTCTAATGATTTTAAAGAAAATAATCCCTTTTTTTTTTTTTTTTTTTTTTTTTTTTTTTTTTTTTTTTTTGCTGTGTTAAATCTTAATGTATATAGAAGGGAATCGGCCAATTCGGGCTAGGTTTATCGCTAAGAGGTCCATTCTTTCGTAAACTCTTTTCATGATAAGCTACAAAAACTCTTACTCTATTGGTTCATGAGAATGTTAAACTTTTTTCACAAATAAGCGTCGTGTGTTAACCCATTTTGACCTGATCTTTTGGCCTTCGCCTAAGTGTTACCAGACCCATCCATTTTCCCCCTTTAATGTGCAGTATAAGCCTGGAAGAAGAACTGCAGATAGAAAGATGCCCTAAATATTGTTGTTTTACAGTCCATCTTTTATGCAGTGAAAGAACAACTCCCCCCTATACAGACCACTAACTAAAGAAATAATGTTGGTACATAATCATTTGAAGTATATATTTCATGGTGTCCTGCAAGAATACAACATATCGACGGTCCAGGAATACTCATAAATTAAAAAATGATGTATTCTATGAAGCTGTGAAGGCAGTGCACTTACAAGATAAAGATGGTAATGATCAACAGCAATATCTCCATTAGAACCATCAACAATATTATTGCCTACAAAAGAGAACAAAATGAAAATGTTATTCGGTAGTGGGAAGAAATAAAGACGAAGTTGGTAGATAAGTATACCAGGTTTATGTGAAAATATATCCCAATTACTGAAACCTTTTCCATCAGCAAGGAAACCTCCTTCAAACTGAAAACATTGTATAAATCTATCTATTAAATAAAGATAAAAAGAGATCGAGAATGGATCTGCTAATTAAAAATGCATGGTGGTATACTAGACCGAACCTGATAAGAAGATGACGCGGTTCCAAATAAGAAGTTTCTTGGAAATGAAGACGGAGTGGAATTGGTTCCTAAAATGTTAGTAATAAACTCGTATGATGTCACGAAGACTGATAAATATGCCCCAAGCAAAACGACCAAGACCACATTATACGCATCTCCCATGATAACTGATAATAATAGTTGACCTATAAAAGAGTAATGCAGTATGGAAATATGCAGAACCAGGGTACGTATGAGTGAGGAGGTCTATATTTCTTATAATGATGCATGTTTCACGTTCTTATAAGAAAATTAAAGCAGCATATACCATCAAACTGGAGATCAATCACATTGTTAAAATATCTTGAGCAGTTCAAATTGTCTAGAAATAACACTTTCCAATGATAATCGGGTCCAATTCTTAATTTTGTGGGTCCAGTGTCCATGCTGTGCAGATAGATGGACATTATGAGACTCAAAAAATAGAGGTGAAAAAACAAGGAAAATGGCTGGACGCGGCTGTAACATATTAATTAAGGAGTTTTTTACATGGACTGATGCAAGTATTTTTTAATTTTGCAGTTTTTTACATGAACTGAGAGTGATGTGTATAATATAAACTTAGAAAATGAGTACAAAAATATTTTACCGTCCTACTGATCATAGGTTTGAGAATTAAATCACTTAAGAAAGTATTGATGTGTGTGTATATTGAGTACAAAGTACAAACAAACGAAAGTTTGAGAACAATGAAATAAATGAGTATCAACTGTGGGTTTTGTGGTCCAACCAATCAATTGCCAAATTATTGATGACAAGTCTCTTCGAAAGCAACTCGATCGTATAGATTACAAACGGCCTATGCACAACTTGTGTGTTCCTTTCTTTGGTCCACCTTGACATAGGCATGTGGGTTGGGATCCATTAGGGTTCAATCATAGAGCTTAAGGTATTGTAACCTATGTGGGTTAGGGTCCATTAGGATTAAAACTTAGAGCCTAAGGCAAGGGCAGAGCCAGGATATTTTGTGAAAGGGGGCAAAATTTTTTTATTTTTTATTTTACACCGGGCCGAAAAAGAAAAAGAGCCTATGCAAGAGTGCCACTAAATATTTTTAGCAAACGATAAGAGTATGTCAAGTTAAACCCGATATATAACTAAAGCTATTTAGTACATTTATATGAAAGAATAATATCATCATTTTTAAATAAAAAAGAGAAAAACAAATGGGTTGGTTTCTTATTTTCGGTGCACACACAAGACCACCATATCATAACCTTTCTCTTTCATCCACACTACATGAACCTTTCATTAATTTCATTGTTTCCCTTTCTTTTATCATCGGATTGTAATTTTTTTCCGACTAAATTCCTTTTTTTTTTTCCTATTTTTTCGATTCTGTCAGCTTCGTTAGCTTTATTTATTTTACTTGTAAGGGGGCAAAATGATGAAAAACATCAAAATCTCTGAAAAAATACACTACGCCGGAAAGTTTTTTTTTTTTTTTTTTTTTTTTGGGGGGGGGGGGGGAGGGTACATGCCCACCGTACCCCCTCCGTAGCTCCGCCCCTGCTAAGGTATGGTGCCGAGCATGGAGTTATGCTGACGTGGCTTGCACGTTGTCGGCGTTATCACACCGCCCCCTTCACAAACCAACGGCGTTGGTAAGAAAAAAAATAAAAAAAAAATTACACTCATTTTTTTACACACAAACAATTTACTTCCGTTCTCACTTTAATAATTTTACACACAACTGGCCAAAAAATATCTCAATATCCTAAAGACCCGTTTTTCAACAACGCAACCAAACTCGTCATCTTTGTCAAACCCTTCGACACCATCATCCGCACAATCAATATCATCATATTTTCAATTTCGCGGGTTCGGTAGCCAATACTCTATGCCGACTTACACACCCGAACAATTATATCTCTTTGATAACATCAAATAGTATAGTGTTTTCACTATTAATATCCTACGTTTATTACTCATAATCTTACTTTTCTATAAGATTTGATACTTAATTGTTTTATAATTGCATAATAGGAAATATATGAGCATTAGACAGAAAGACATGGAAATTGGACAAAGCTTGAAGAAAATACAAAGAAAAGCTGGAAACAGGCAACTACGACGTAGACAAGCCACATGTTATACGCCATATTCAAGAGACTCTTCAAATCATAATCACTCAGCAAAATATACGACGTAAAGACATATGTTGATATACGTCTTAAAGAAAATGAAGACTTGTTGATCATTAGCTGCTATGATATCTACGGCCTAGAAGAGCACTTAGCTCTACGTTGTAGTCAATGAAGATTTTGAGGCACTTTATGTTAGAGTTTAACAATTAAATAGCACGTATTGCGGAAGCTAGGATCAAGTATAACACATAAATATTAACTAAAACATAAATAGTAAACGTACCCGATGCACTTCAAATCAACCTTGATTCTTGTACAAATAGATCAATGATAAACCCCTTACCGTTTTGTTTGTCGATCTCTTGATAATTACTAAAGTAAGTAATTACCTCGTTCTTGTACACACAAACTACCAACGAATAAAGGTTTGATGCAAGTAAACAAAACACTTAATTTTTGCTTAGAAAAAATCGACCCAAGAACCCTTGGAGGGGGGTGAGCCGATCGGCCAAGAAAGAAACAAGGAAGAAAAGATTTTAGGGTTTAGTGTGTGTGCACAAAAGATGTGAAACCCTAATCCTTGGCCTTGTATTTATACTAGATGAATCTTGGAGCACAAGACAAGCATGGATCGACCCTAATGGGTTGGGTCGACCAGCCATGGGCACCCCCATGGGTGTTCTAGATCCTTCTTGACTCCCAAATTACATTCTAGTCCTTATCTTTCATTACTAACGATAGTTAGTCCATACGATTAATAACTAACGACCATTTAGTCCATTAAGTGTTTATAAATATATATATACGATACATTTAACATATATATATTTATTATACATTATTCTTGTTTGTAAAGTGTGCAATCCCGAGGTCTCGAGTTCGATACTAGACATTTACATATTAATGTTTATACGTAACATTTAACAGCTCCCACTCGTATATCCATTAATAGTAAAATGACATTGGTTAGCGTCTTGCAACACTCCAATGCCCCTAGTTCAATCCGAGCTAGGTTTCCTGGAAAAACCTTTAATGATTCATCATTATAATTATCCTTTCATTACTAATACCACATTAATAAAGATGTGAGGTTCTTTATTAATTTTCTGTTTCTCGTTTCTTAATGATTGAACAAAATTATCAAAACATCTGAACGTATTCCAGATAGACTTTGGGCATGGACATGCAAACATTTTGTCAACCCTACGAGGGGCCCAGCAGTATTAAACTTCTAAACAAATCAGAAGGAATAAATTCTTTCTTGACTACAAGAATAACCCATGAACTTTGCAACACTTCTGAAAACAACCCTTATAACTCCCTGTTACGGTGAGCGGTAGATTGCTTCACAAAAATGCACTACATCCATGACACTTATCTGGTATCTCAAGTCTGAGGATAACTTTAAATATGATTCTCACATTAAATATTAAATCATATTATTGGGATAACTCCAATATTCAATTCATTGAATATCATGTGAAATTGGTATGACTACGCATCAATATACTTTCAAATATATCCTAAACCAATACTCAAATTTGTCTTAGTTCAATGATATTCCCATATCATTAATCGACAATGGACAATTTAGAATAATAATTTATTCATGGATCTTAAACATGCAAATATAGGATATATTATTAAGACAGTGAATAAATAAACATAAAACATATTTTATTTCATTAAAATAATAATTGTACATTACATCCTTTATCCAAACACTAATCACAAATGGGCATGAAACTTTCAGCTAATCTAAGTCCTACACCTTCAGCATGCTTGTAAAGCTTGGTGCCAGGTAGAGGCTTTGTTAATTGATCTGCCAAGTTATCATCTGTGTCAACTTTGAGCATTTCGATTTCGCCTATTTCGACTTGTTCTCGAACATAGTGATGCTTAATCGGGAAATGTCTGGTGCCTTTCATGATTCCAGGCTCATTGGCAAATGTAATTGCAGCTGAGTTGTCACAATACATTTTAATAGGTCTTGGAATCGAAGGCATAACTCCTAGCCCTGAAACAAACTTCCTAATCCAAACAGCTTCCATTGCAGCTTCTGAAGCAGCTATATACTCACTTTCTGTAGCAGACATCGCTAGTACACTCTGCTTTCTGCTCCTCCAATCCACAGCTCCTCCATTAATGACAAAGACATAACCAGTTTGAGACTTCGTATCATCCTTATCACCTTTCCAAGAAGCATCGCAGTAACCTGTAACATCAAGTTCTGCTGATGGATTTCCCCCATAAACCAAAAACATATCTTTAGTAGCCCTAAGGTACTTAAGAATATTCTTAACAGCAGTCCAGTGAGCTTCACCTGGATTCTGCTGATATCGACTGGTTAAATTCTGAGCAAATGCCACATCAGGTCTTGTACTTTTCACCGCATACATTATAGATCCCACAGCCGAAGCATAAGGGACTCTTTTCATGCGTTGCACCTCTGCAGGTGTTGAAGCACAAACCTTGTTGCTCAAGCCATGTTGTTCTTGCATCGGCAAATATCCTTTCTTGGAATTTTGCATATTGAATCTCTTCAATATTTTATCAATGTAAGCACTTTGGCTTAATCCAATTAATCGCTGAGATCTATCTCTATATATCTTGATTCCAAGAATAAATGCAGCTTCCCCTAAATCTTTCATAGAAAAACACTTTCCAAGATATGCCTTAACCTTTTGCAAACTTGGAATGTCGTTTCCCATGATCAATATGTCATCAACATATAATATAAGGAAAATTACATTACTCCCACTAACTTTGTGATATACACATGGCTCATTAAGATTTTGAGTGAATCCATACTTTTTAATTTCACTATCAAATCTCTTTCCATTGTCGTGATGCTTGCTTCAATCCATAAATGGATCTTTTAAGCTTGCATACACGATTTGGGAATTCTGGATTTACATACCCCTCAGGCTGCGCCATATAGATGTCTTCATCTAGGCGACCATTTAAAAAGGCGGTTTTTACATCCATTTGCCAAATCTCATAGTCATAGTAAGCGGCTATGGCTATAAGAATCCTAATTGCCCTTATGTCAGCTACAGGAGAAAAGGTCTCCTCATAGTCAACACCAAAAGTTTGAGTATAGCCTTTAGCTACCAAACGGGCCTTATAGGTGTGTACAACGCCATCCATGTGTAACACCCCCAAAATTTGATACAGCGGAAGACTCAACAAGCTTTCGGGGTGCTACGGGGATTGGTATCCAACATAAGACAATATAGAACGAGATAAAGTAAACATAATAAAAACGCAACCAAAACGGGGTTTTAACGTTTACATTTATCCCAACATCATTCAGAGTCAGGCCCAAAATAACATAATAGTAGGTCCAAAATTAATTATCAGAGTTTAGAAAAATAGATCCATAAACCATGAGCCTTAGCCAAGCCTTCCATTCCAAGCATCCGTATCATCACTTAATTACCTGAGAAAACGTGCTAAAAGTCAGCTTTCGCTGGTGAGATCATAGGTTTACATTCATCTAACAATATAGTGGACATATACGCAAAATGCTTGCTAGCTAGACTAAGGATTCACTAAAAGCCTGCGGATACCCTCCGCTCCAACATAACACACGGATACCCTCCGTTCTAACATAGATATTCGGGTAACCCCCGCAATATCATAAATACTCGGATAACCTCCGAAGTATCAATAACCTATAGGTGCACGCTACAGTATCTAAATAAGCCAACCTTGAATAGTACACACGAACCGTGTGACTAAAGCTGACAATCCACCAATAACCAAATAAGCCAACCTTGAATAGTACACACAAAACCGTGTGACTAAAGCTGACAATTCACCAATAACCAAATAAGCCAACCTTGAATAGTACACACAAAACCGTGTGACTAAAGCTGACAATACATCCTAGTCCATACGCATAGCAAGTTTTAGAAAGAATATAGAAGCGATAATAGTCCACATAAAATAATTTGCACGTTTCTCACCCCAAGTATTGAAAACATAGTTTAAGAGTAAAAAGTGGGGCTATGACTCACCTCAAGTCCAGAAAATAGCAAGACGAAGTCGGTAGAAATAAGATGTATAATAACTCACGAAACAGCAACTACGGACTCGGCACGACCTAACAGTATTAACTCGTTCAGAAATCATTTCCTCAAGTTCAAAATATTCCCAAACCCGGACGAGAATCCGATTTATTTCCGAAAATACATTTCGTATTAGTTTGGTGTATTTACATTTGGTATCCATACGGGTGGTGGGTCGACTCAAAACAAACCAAAAGGTCACACAAAGAATAATAAAATAAACTATGGATCTAATATTAGCCCAATATATCATTTAAATAAATCGCCGAAGTTTATCAAATCCGTCGATTTGGTAATCCTCATATTTATTTACGTAACATACCGTTCCAAAATTACACCCCATCCTAAAGCACATAACACATAAATACTATATGGTAGATATCATAGTTTAATAAATTCCTCATATATATCGTCAAATTGGCCAGATTTCTCGATATATATATTCGCAATTTATTACACTTTACATATACCACAACCTATGGGCGTCGTAGGATACGATGCCCATTAATATATTCATTTTATATAGCCAAATAACCCGATTCAACCCTACGGTTAAGTGGTTATTTAGTTATAGAAAACGTTTATATTAATCGCCTTATATCCGTGACAACACGAAAGTCACAAATAAAACTTACCTGAACTCGAGTGACAACGACTCCGCATAACTCGATAAGTTTATTTAGTATATATACAAAATGACATTTTTATTTAATATTTGAGAATTGTCAAGGATTCCTCGTTTTATAACAATTTCTTTATAATAATAATACGTTCAATAATATTACGCCACTTTCGTAGCCTAATATATATCTAGTCGTATTATTTATAATATGACTCGTGATTATTATTATTATTAATATACGCGCTTATATAATTATATATCCGTTATTCACGTCTATATATTCATATAAACGTTTATATTATCAATAACTATTATTACGAGTTTTATTATTTATGTTTTATTTGTAATTAGTTATCGAGTCATACGAAATGGTCACATGTCCGAGTCATGACTCTCGGCTCATTGTCCAAGTCCAAAGTAATATGTAAAAGTCATAACAATCAATACATCTCCGTCCAATCAATCCCAATCCACGTGCTACAACAATAGGGTCCGACTACGGCACCCGACTAACCTATCTCCGTCAATCTAAGTGACCGTCTCACAATCGGTCCCCAAAACCACTTTATCGTCAACACAACTTCAAATAATACCACGAGTCCATAATACTCGTCAACCGCTTCAAAAATCAATTAAGCCACAATAATGATAATAGTTAACAATATATAATAACCATGAAATTGAATTTAGCCGAAATATATATATTTCGACATCACCAACGGTTCTCAAAAATAACCGTATTCGGGTCAAGTTACCAAGTCAACCCGAGTCGAAAACATATACCAAGTGTTATGTGGGTCCCACCCGAGACCACAAGGTCGCGGCTAGCTCAAGGGAGCTCGACCCAAACAAAAATAAATAACCAAACCGACCCAAAGGGGTCGTCGGCTCCAACCCAAGTCGAAACAACAAGAACAACAATCAAGAATCCAACTAACATTTAACCACTATGACCAAATGAGGTCAAACAACAAGAAATCGGGTCAAAGGTCGACCATAACTCGGAATCATCAAAATGTCGAGGGTGAGGCCCTCGGCTACGGGTCGACCACGCAAAGGAACACGACCAAACACCGATACCCGGATACCAAACCATCTTTTTAGCAATAAAACATCATTTCCCAACAAAATGTATTCGATTCCCACAAAAATCATCCGTGTAGCCACGGATTTAACACCATGTCGAGGCACCCAAGGTACCAAAACGAGCTTACTCACCTTCTTGAACCTCCAAACTTGCAGATCTAGTGAAAACAATAAAAACTCGATCGAATCTACAAAGATTTCGTGGTGTTATAATGCGTTTTTGTGACAACCGGCAGTTTAGGGAGTTATTTTAAAAACCCGCATTACGATTAAAGTTCGTTTATAATTTTTATTTAAAATTTTATTTCACAACGAACTTGTAAGACCTATTTTATGAATAATTATGTGTTTATTGATGTTATGGAATTCGTGAATTATTTTCATAATTCATTCTTGATCTTATGCTCGGTGATGTATTCTTAAATTCTCACTTGGTACTACGTTGACTCTCGCACTAGGTTTACCTAACGAAAGATTTTATGATTCGTCTTACGAGTCCGACTATATTTTATGTATTTACGAGATGTTTCGTGAAATATTAAACGTTTGAAATGAGTTCGGGTTCGGGCCACATGTTTTTACATTTACCCACGTTACCCGCTCCACACCGTTAGTAATATTATTATTACTTTTATTTACCATTATTATTATTAATAAAAAGAGAAAAAAAAAAATATATATATATATATATATATATATATATATATATATATATATATATATATATATATATATATATATATATATATATATATATATATATATATATATATATATATATATATAAACTACAAAATTGGTCCTTTGTGGTTCGGTTCACACAACAACACCAACACCTCACTCATCTCTCTCACTCTCATCTCCCTCGCAAACCCTAGCCGCCGGCTATATATTCCGGCCGCCACCACTCCACCGCCGATAATCACCACACACAAACACCACCACCGTACTCCACACATCCTTTTCCATCTTTTGAAGCATTTCACGCGCCAAGAACAAGAAGCCACCACCATTTGCTTGTCCCACCGCCGCGCGTACACCACCACACCACCTCTATTTTCGAAGTTTTATAATAGATCCGTGTTTTAGAAGGTGAGAAAATGCGTCTTTACGCGAGGGTTTTACCAAACCGAGTCAAACTCGGATTTTATATGGTATTGGGGTTTAAAAACTACAAATCCTTTTTAAAGATTTGATAAAGATTAGTTTGGTATCCGATTTGGGTCGATTTGGGTTCGGTTTGTGGAAAGGATTCGGTTGTTTCATGTTATGTCGAGGCTTTGGTTCTTGATTCAAGCCTAACCGAGACCCTTGAGGTCTCGGGGTCATCTTTGGTTGCTCGTAAAACCAAGTCGAGACCCATATGGGGCTCTCGTTTGGTTGTAACTCGAGTCTAGGGCTCGTTATTACTGTGGATCGACTCTTACGAGTCACGGCTCGATGCCGTAATATTGTGGTTAATGCCGAGACCTTTATGGGTCGATTGGCTAAATGGTTGTGCTCGTTGGAGCCTATTTGGTTACTTTGATGATTGGTTCGAGCCTTTGTGCTCGTGGTTTGGACCGCGACTCAATTGAGTCGAGTAAGACTCGGGTTTGGCTTGGTAAACCATCCCGAATGTGACCTTGGATTATATTCTTTTTCATTATTATTATTGTTGCCAACTTGGTTTTGATATTGATTTGGTTGTTTACTTACTTGGCCGAACACTTGTGGATCGAGACCACGTTTGGTCTCGACAATGGTATTATGGTATTGATTGTGGAGTTGTTGACGAAAAGTGTGATTGGGGACCAATTGTGAGACGGTCACTTAGATTGACGGAGATAGGTTAGTCGGGTGCCGTAGTCGGACCCTATTGTTGTAGCACGTGTATTGGGATTGATTTGGACGGAGATGTATTGTTTTATGACATTTGTTATTATTTTGGACTTGGACTATGAGCCGAGAGTCATGACTCGGACATGTGACCATTTCGTATGACTCGATAACTATTACAATTAAAATGTAAATAATAAAACTCGTAATAACAATTATTGATAATATAAACGTTTATATGAATATATAGACGTGAATAACGGATATATAATTATATAGACGCGTATATTAATAATAATAATAATCACGAGTCGTATTATAAATAATACAACTAGATATATATTAGGCTACGAAAGTGGCGTAATATTATTGAACGTATTATTATTAATATAAAGAAATGGATATAAAACGAGGAACTCTCGACAAATTATTAAATATTAAATAAAATGTTATTTTATATATATGACGAGTAAACTATTCGAGTTATGCGGAATCGTTGTCACTCAAGTCCAGGTAAGTTATTATTTGTGACTTTCGTGTTGTCACGGATATATGACGATTAATATAAACGTTTTCTATAACTAAATAACCACTTAACCGAAAGGTTGAATCGGGTTATTTGGCTATATGAAATGAATATATTAATGGGCATCGTATCCTACGACGCCCATAGGTTGTGGTATACGTAAAGTGTAATAAATTGCGAGTGTATATATCGGGAAATCTGGCCAATTTGACGATATATATGAGGAATTTATTAGACTATGATATCTACCATATAGTATTTATGTGCTATGTGTTTTAGGTTGGGTGTAATCTTGGAACGGTATGTTACGTAAATAAATATGAGGATTATCAAATCGACGGATTTGATAAACTTCGGCGATTTATTTAAATGATATATTGGGTTAATATTAGATCCATAGTTTATTTTATTATTATTCTTTATGCGACCTTTTGGTTTGTTTTGAGTCGACCCACCACCCGTATGGATACCAAACGCAAACACACCAAACTAATACGAAATGGATTTTCGGAAATAAAACGGATTCTCGTCCGGGTTTGGGAATATTTTGAAATTTAGGAAATGATTTCTGAACGAGTTAATATTGTTAGGTCGTGCCGAGTCCGTAGTTGCTGTTTTGTGAGTTATCATACATCCTATTTCTACCGACTTCTTCTTGCTATTTTCTGGACTTGAGGTGAGTCATAGCCCCACTTTTTACTCTTGAACTATGTTTTCAATACTTGGGGTAAGAAACGTGCAAATTATTTTATGTGGACTATTATCGCTTTTATATTCTTCCTAAACTTGCTATGCGTATGGACTAGGATCTATTGTCAACTTTATTTACACATGTTGTGTGTACTATTCAAGGTTGGCTTATTTGGTTATTGGTGGATTGTCGGCTTTAGTCACATATATGTTGTGTGTACTATTCAAGGTTGGCTTATTTGGTTATTTGAATTGTCAGCTTTAGTCACATATATGTTGTGTGTACTATTCAAGGTTGGCTTAATTAGATACTGTAGCGTGCACCTATAGGTTATTAATACTTCGGAGGTTATCCGAGTATTTATTGGTATTGCGGGGGTTACCCGAATATCTATGTTAGAACGGAGGGTATCCGTGTGTTAGGTTGGAGCGGAGGGTATCCGCAGGCTTTTAGCGAATCCTTGGTCTAGCTAGCAAGCGTTTTGCGTATATGTCCACTATATTGTTAGATGAATTTAAACCTATGATCTCACCAGCGAAAGCTGACTTTTAGCACGTTTTCTCAGGTAATTAAGTGATGAGATGCATGCTTGGAATGGAAGGCTCGGCCAAGGCTCATGGTTTATGGATCTATTTTTCTAAACTCTGATAATTAATTTTGGACCTATTGATATGTTATTTTGGGCCTGACTCTGAATGATGTTGGGATAAATGTAAACCTTAAAACCCCGTTTTGGTTGCGTTTTTATTATGTTTACTTTATCTCGTTTTATATTGTCTTGTGTTGGATACCAATCCCCGTAGCACCCCGAAAGCTTGTTGAGTCTTCCGCTGTATCAAATTTTAAGGGTGTTACAGATTGGTATCAGAGCCAAGGTTATAGAGAACTAGGTAAATAAACGCCTAAACTATAACTGTATTTTTATAGAAAATGATCCTTAACCACCGCCCGCCAGCCCGCCAAGCCGAAGCATCTTCTATTATTTGAGGTATTATGAGATATTTAAGATGATTGTTAGATTTGGGATTTTTGAGATGATTTGAGGTTTATGGATTTTAGTAATAAGATGGCGTTTCGAGGAATTATATGGTCTATATGTTTTATAAACATTTTTGTAATGCGGTGTTTGAAATTCTTTTTATTGAGATTATATAATTGAATTATTTGATGAGGATTGTTGGTATGGTATTTTGAGTTGTGATTTAGTTGTTTTGAAACACTTACACCTACCCTACGACGTTGTCACAGACCATGGCCTCCCATATGCCCGATGTCGTCGAGGATATTCTTACTGCACCGGTTTTACCTGCACAGTTAACTATGGCATCTGATGATCCTTACCAGATGGCCATGTCTTCAGCTACTGTACCACAGGCAGCTTCTACTTCAGCACTACCTGCTGCATCTACGCAGGGACCCTCATCTTCTCTAGGGCTCCCTGGTACATCGAGGCAGCTTACTCTTCATCAGGCTTTGGCTCGCGTGGCCCCTCGCTTTGCCCACCGAGCTACGGCACGCATGTCGGTACGCCCTACTCCATCACCTTTACAGATTGATGCTCATTCTCTTCTGTCTGAGGCGCCACCCACATCATTGCGTCGTCGTCCTAGATCACCTACTACATCTCCACATGGTTCACCTAGTAGGAGACGACGAGTGATGAGGTACTCTTCCGATGAGGAGGAGGAGGAGTACGAGGGTGAGGATGAGGCTGATGACCCGGAGCAGGAGGATGACCCTCAGGAGGCTGAGCAGGGTGATGATGATGACCCTGAGGAGGAGGATGACCCTCAGGAGGATGAGATACCTGATGATGATGATGTGTTAGTACCACCAGCTCAGGCTGAGGAGCCTGATTCACCTATACATCCGATTGAGCCTGATTCACCTGATCATCCGTTCTTGTTTGAGTTGCCACCTGGTAGTCCCGTTGAGTCGGATGCATCTTCTGAGGTTTCTGCTGAGCATGCAGAGTTAGGTGAGATTGGCAGGTTATGGGCTCGGGTTACTGAGCTTGGTGAGAGAGTTGCACGTGTATCTGATCGACTTGAGAGAGTTATTGGAGAGTTTTTAGCGGATTTGAGAGTTGACATGACTGTCGTTGTGGGCAGGACTACTGAGATGAGGAGAGTTTTGATGGAGGTCCACGAGCATATTGATAGTTTGCAGCGAGGATTTGTTACTGCTCGTGAGGCTGACCGCAAGCTACGGCAAAGGAATGCCGAGCTCGAGAAGGAGGTGGCTGACCTCAAGAGAGACCGAGACACCCATAGCGTGGAGCTAGGATCGTTATGGAGGGATCTTGATGGCTTGAGGCAGGAGTTGAGTAGACTCCGCCAGCAGCGTGGCTAGTTGATTAGTTTATGTTGTCTTGTTGCTTTCTTAACCGAGGAGTGTTCGGTTAGAAAAGCTAGTTATCATATTTTGATGTATTTTGTTCAGTATTCGTCTCTTTTGGAACGATTAGTACGTTTTGTATTATCCGTTAGTTGGAACGATGTTAGATCGCTATTGTATGGTTGATGGTTATTAGTATATGGTATTATGTGATTTTGGGTATTATGGAAATTGAGTCCTTATTCGCTTTATTGATGTTACGTGGTGTATTGTTGCTATTCTTTCCATGGATTGGCTTCGTTGAATTACTCTTGTTGAGCATATTGATAAGTTCTATTGGAGACTCATGAACTTGTATGATGTTATAGATTAATGGCAACACGACGAAACCCTGTTAGAGCTACCAGAACTGGTCCTGCAGTGACTACTCCTGGTCGCCGAGGACGCCGACCTACTCGAAATGTTGAAACCCCTACTCCTGACAACCTGGACACTACTAACCGCAACAACAGGAATCAAAATGTTGATGTTTAGGGAGACAATGATCATGTTCCACTTAATGCACCTACTGTGGATCAAGCTATGATCAATCAACTTGTGGAGCAAAGAGTTGCTGAACTGCTAGCTGAGTCAAATCATTCCAACAATTCTGCTGGAACTTTTCCACCTGTCCGTGCTAATGGATGTCACTACAAGGAGTTTAAGATTTGTGGACCTATTGAGTTTGGTGGAACTGAAGGAGTGATTTACCTAGTTAGGTGGATTGAGAAGACTGAGTCAGTGTTTAATGTGAGTGGTTGTGTGGAGAATGCGAAGGTAAAGTTTGCTTCTTTTACTTTCAAGGATGAAGCTTTAACTTGGTGGAACAATTACCGAAATTCAGTTGGGAGTGATGTAGCTTATGCCATGACTTGGGAGCAATTTAAGTCTCTGCTGATTCAGACTTATTGCCCAAGGAATGAGGTCAAGAAGCTAGAGATTGAGTTTTGGAACCACAAAGTGAAGGGTAAAGATATGACAACTTACAATCGTCGTTACCAGGAATTGGCCTTGCTTTGCCCAGATATGGTGAAAATCGAGACTCAAAAGATCGAGAGGTATACTGATGGGTTGCCTGTAGCTACGAGAAATGATGTGATTTCTGCTAGGCCTGCAAACATCCATGAGGCAATCACAATTGCTCAACAACTTATGGATTCGTTGGAATTAGAAGAAGCTGATAAGGAGAAGAATGGAAAGAGAAAGAGAGACCGTCACTCTAAGGGTAATGATCACCGAAGCAAGAGACAAGCTAAGGCTTATGCTATTGGGAATGGAGATAAGAAGAATCAGAATGGTGATGCACCCAAGTGTGATCGTTGCCACCAACGTTATACTGGATGGTGTAGTGTGAAATGCCAGAATTGCTCAAAGAAAGGACACACAGCTAGGGATTGTAGAGCCCAACCTCTTGCTATAGTTCAAGCTGCTCCTGAGATGAGAAATAAGGCAGATGTTACTTGTTATGGGTGTGGAAAGAAGGGACACTATCGGAATGAGTGTAGAGAATCGTGGAACCGTGGAAATCAAGGCTCGGGTGGTAATGGGTACAATCATGGAAACCGTGGAGCTGGAGGAAACCGTGGACGACAAGATAATGGGGACCAACGTGTGGAAGCTGGAGCTGCTCAGGGAAGAGTGTATGCACTCAGGAACGAGAGAGGAGAAGATCCGAACGTCGTTACTGGTACGTTCCTTCTCAATAATCGTTATGCTTCCATACTATTTGATACTGGTGCTGATAGGAGTTTTGTGTCCACTACGTTTGTACCCTTACTAGAGAAACCCCCAATGGCCTTAGGAATTGGATATGATATTGAGTTAGCTAACGGGAATATAGAAAGGATTAATACCATCATTCGCGGTTGCACGCTAAATTTCTTAAACCACCCTTTCAACATAGATCTTCTACCCGTCACGTTAGGAAGTTTTGATGTCATCATTGGTATGGATTGGTTGTCGAAGTATCGTGCTCACATACTTTGCGACGAGAAGATCGTGCGTGTACCATACGGAAAGGAAGTCCTAAATATATTAGGAGACCGAAAGGATTCTAGGAGCCCATCCCGATTAGCAGTGATTTCATGCACTAAGTTGCCAAAGCTAATGGAGAAGGGATGTTACCTTTTCTTAGTTCAAATTTCAGAGAAGGGAGAGACGAAGAAGAAGGTAAGGTGCATTGGAGATGTGCCTATAGTTCGTAATTTTCCTGATGTGTTTCCCGATGATTTGCCGGGAATCCCGCCGACTAGACAAGTGGAGTTTCAGATTGAGTTAATACCTGGTGCTGCACCTGTTGCACGAGCGCCTTATCGTCTTGCACCTACCGAGCTAGAAGAGTTGTCAAAACAATTGGCGGAGTTAGCCGAAAAAGGATTCATAAGACCAAGTTCTTCACCTTGGGGAGCCCCAGTCTTATTTGTGAAGAAGAAGGATGGATCGTTTCGTATGTGTATTGATTACAGAGAGTTGAATAAGTTAACGGTGAAGAATAGATACCCGTTACCTAGGATCGACGACTTATTCGATCAACTCCAAGGATCGAGTGTGTACTCGAAGATCGATTTGAGATCGGGATATCATCAACTTCGAGTTCGCGAGGAAGATATTCCGAAAACGGCTTTCAGAACCCGTTACGAGCATTACGAGTTTCAGGTGATGCCGTTTGGGTTGACTAACGCACCGGCAATATTCATGGATCTCATGAATCGTGTGTGTAAGCCTTACTTAGATAAGTTCGTGATTGTGTTCATCGATGATATTCTGATTTATTCAAAGAGTGAGAAGGAGCATGAGGAGCATCTAAGACTCATCTTAGAATTGCTCAGGAAGGAAAAACTTTATGCCAAGTTTACGAAATGCGAATTCTGGATTCCGACGGTACAATTTTTGGGTCATGTGATTGATAGACAAGGAGTCCATGTGGATCCTGCTAAGATTGAGGCGATAAAAGATTGGGCTGCACCTACAACCCCAACCGAAGTTCGTCAATTTTTGGGTTTAGCTGGTTATTACCGAAGATTCATTGAGGGATTTTCGAAGATAGCTAAACCACTGACCAAATTGACTCAAAAGAGTGTTACGTATGAATGGGGAGATAAAGAAGAGGAAGCATTTCAATTGCTTAAGAAGATGTTGTGTAGTGCTCCTATCTTAGCGTTACCAGAAGGTAACGAGGATTTCGTCGTCTATTGTGACGCCTCACATAAAGGATTGGGAGCCGTATTAATGCAACGAGAGAAGGTGATAGCTTATGCTTCCCGACAGCTCAAAAAGCATGAGAAAAACTACACTACCCATGATTTGGAGCTAGGTGCTGTGGTTTTCGCCTTAAGAATATGGAGACATTACTTGTACGGAACAAAGTGCGTTGTGTTCACTGACCACAAAAGTCTACAACACATCTTGAATCAAAAAGACCTCAATATGAGACAACGACGTTGGATTGAGTTGCTAAGCGATTATGATTGCGAAATTCGCTACCATCCTGGTAAAGCAAACGTTGTTGCTGATGCTCTTAGTCGAAAGGAAAGAATACCACCGTTACGAGTTAGGTCATTGGGAATGACAATCGTATCGCCATTACCGTCTCAAATATGTGAAACGGAAGCGTTGAAAACAGAAAACAGATCTGCCGAGAATATATTTGGGATGGCTGAGAATGAGAAAGGATTTGTTAAGCGTTCTGATGAATTGTTATGTTTTGGAGATCGGATTTGGGTACCTTTATATGGAGAAATTAGAGAGTTAATTATGCATGAGTCGCATAAGTCAAGGTACTCTATTCATCCTGGATCCGACAAGATGTACCAGGATCTTAAGAAGTTCTATTGGTGGCCAAATATGAAGGCAGATATAGCATCATACGTTAGTAAGTGTTTGACATGTGCTAAGGTTAAAGCCGAACACCAGAGACCGTCAGGATTACTAACGCAACCAGAACTTCCAGTCTGGAAATGGGAGCGGATTACTATGGACTTCATTACCAAATTACCGAGGACAGCTAGCGGTTGTGACGCTATCTGGGTAATTGTGGATCGTCTGACAAAGTCTGCTCATTTCCTAGCAATAAGTGAAGATGATAGTGTGGATAAGCTTGCGAGGTTATATGTGAAGGAAATTATTTCGCGTCATGGAGTCCCGATATCTATTATTTCGGATCGCGATAGCCGTTTTACGTCAGCTTTGTGGCGATCACTTCAGACGGCTTTGGGGACGAGACTTGATATGAGCACTGCATATCATCCCCAAACCGATGGTCAAAGTGAGAGGACCATTCAGACGTTAGAGGATATGCTTCGTGCATGCATCATAGACTTTGGTAAAGGCTGGGAGAAGTATTTACCCCTTGCGGAATTCTCCTATAATAATAGCTACCACACAAGTCTTAAGGCTGCACCATTCGAAGCTTTGTATGGCAGAAAGTGTCGTTCGCCTATTAGTTGGGCAGAAGTTGGAGATAGCCAACTCACAGGCCCTGAGCTTATTTTGGAAACTACAGAGAAAGTAGCTCAGATTCGTGATCGGTTGCAAGCAGCCAGAGATAGGCAGAAAAGTTACGCAGATCAGAGACGTAAACCTTTAGAGTTCCAGGTTGGAGACAAAGTAATGCTGAAAGTCTCGCCTTGGAAGGGTGTGATACGTTTCGGGAAACGTGGTAAACTCAACCCACGCTACATTGGACCATTTATGATCTTAGAAAGAATAGGGCCCGTGGCTTATAGGTTGGAATTACCACATGAACTGAGTAAAGTTCACGACGTGTTTCACGTTAGTAATTTGAAGAAATGTCTTTCCGATGAGATGCCTGTCATTCCAATGAAGGATATTCGTGTTGATGAGAAATTGAATTTCGTGGAAGGGCCAATTGAGATTTTAGATCGTGAAGTTAAACGACTCAAGAGAAGTCGCATTCCGCTCGTCAAGGTTCGTTGGAATTCCCGACATGGACCAGAATTTACGTGGGAACGTGAGGACGAGTTCCGGAAGAGATATCCGAAGCTTTTCACTTCGTAGATGAATTTTTCCGAGTGAAACCCGGGACGGGTTTCTTCTGAGACTGGGAGGATGTGACAACCGGCAGTTTAGGGAGTTATTTTAAAAACCCGCATTACGATTAAAGTTCGTTTATAATTTTTATTTAAAATTTTATTTCACAACGAACTTGTAAGACCTATTTTATGAATAATTATGTGTTTATTGATGTTATGGAATTCGTGAATTATTTTCATAATTCATTCTTGATCTTATGCTCGGTGATGTATTCTTAAATTCTCACTTGGTACTACGTTGACTCTGGCACTAGGTTTACCTAACGAAAGATTTTATGATTCGTCTTACGAGTCCGACTATATTTTATGTATTTACGAGATGTTTCGTGAAATATTAAACGTTTG
>JARVZY010004183.1:0-23408 GCA_030686995.1 Artemisia argyi
TGAGAGGGACATTGCTAATATCAAGAAGAGTATTGCCATTGCTGAAGATGCACTCTTTTGCCATGTCGCCCCTTTCCTTGAAACAACACTATTCCTATGTCTGTTGATGCGGCTGTTATTTCGAGCGGTGGCTCTGGCATTCTTGAGGCCACGACTTCCATGTCTCTTGGTTCCCCTGTTCCTGTGTTGTCAGAGACTCATGATGCAGTTAGCACGGATGCTAATGCCGTTCATGGGGGTGGTCCCTCTGATGCTCCTGTTTCTTCTTCCACGGAGGGAGAAGTTGCTACTGTTTTAGCATAGGAGTCTTTTTTAGTTTGTGTTATAACCATGTTTGGCTGTTTTTTATGCGTACTTTTTGAACAATGTGTATGTTGCTTTGCACGTCTTTGTATTTGTCGTAATTACGATCTTACTTATCATGATATTTTGCTATGTTTGAAGTTGTACGGATACGCTTGTTTGATAGTCTTTATGAATATTTGTGGGTTATTCTCTCGTACTGGGCTTGCAATGCCTCTTACGTACTTTGAGTTAATTATGAGGTTACTCACCCTTTGTTATACAGAATAACATTTGTGGGACGTACCCAGATGTGTGCGCGTCTTATTCACATTTATTATTAGGTTTACGAGTAAAAAAATAAAAATGTTTGTTTTATTAAAGCAAACTGGTGAGGGTAGCTAATCCCCACCTTACATTAAAGTTAAAAAGACAAGAGTACAATAGGTAAGACAATACTTAAAAAGGATAGATGACCATTGCGGGATCCGCGTGGGTGGTGCTTCTACAACTAGTTTATATAGCACCTTTTGAGGTAACATATGTTCCACGTTCATGGCAGTGTAGTTCCGTTTTTGTCTTTCAACCTGTATGCTCCTTTTCCTAATGCTTCCGTGACCACATATGGTCCTTCCCATTTGGCTCCTAGTTCCCCGGTATTCTTTGCGTGGCTTGCATCATTGTTCCGGTACACTAGGTCCCCTAGTTTTAAGCTATTGTTGCGGACTCTGGAGTTGTAGTATTTTTCCATCTTCGCTTTTCTTTTTGCTTCGCGGATTGTTGTTTGTTCTCTTCTTTCTTCGAGCATGTCAAGATTGATTTCCAGGTCTTCATCATTTTGAGCTGTGTCCATTTTTGCTATCCACCATGTGGGCACTCCTATCTCAGTTGGGATGACTGCCTCCGTTCCGTAGGTTAGAGCGAACGGAGTGTCCCCGTTGCTGGATTTGATCGTTGTTTGGTGCGCCCATAGGACATGTGGTAGGACTTCTATCCAACTTTTGTTATCTCTAAATGTGCCTTAATTCCTTCCCCCAGGCTCCTGTTGGCTCTTTTGACTTGGCCGTTTTCTTGTGGGTGTTTTACTGAAGCAAAGCGTTGCTGAATGTGTAGTCTTTCACACCAGTCTTTGAATGGGTTATCGCAGAATTGCTTTCCATTGTCAGATATGATGTAGTAACCCACTAACTTCCCCACTAAGCCTCCCCTAGGTTAGCTAAGCCCTACTAACTTAACTTAGGCCCTCACTAAGCATTATCTAGGATTAGCTATGCCTATATCATTTTCTCGAGTAAAATTTTTGCTTTATTATATCTTTATTATCTATATGACTCTTAGACATCCTTACGTATCCACCTATGCCCAACCCCACTATGTTTAAATCATGTAAACATCCCAGTATATCAAGTCTAGGTTCTAAACACCATTACACTAAGTAATCTATCACTCTAGTATACTATATCTATTAGAAACCCTAATTGAACCCTATGTATTTACGGTTATCTTTAAAACCCTAATTACTTATCTAAACTAGTTTGAAAGTGTTGAAGGCTTAGGTATGAGTTACATTAGCAACTTTAGGATATCTTAGACTTCCTAGACCATAGTACAACTCTCTAGAACTTAGGTACAAGTCCCTTAAGCACAAAACCCTAAATAGGTTACTAAAGCCCCAGAACTAGGTTTAAACTATCCTAAATCTTTAGTATAAGTTACCACCACTTAGTATAAGCTTCCTAAGACCTAACCTTAGTCACTAAACACTCATAGGACCCTAATCTAGGCACTAAACCCTAAGCTAAACCCTAATCTCTCACTAAGTAAGATTAGGCCTAAACTAAACCTAAACTAGTACAAACCTAAACTTAAGCACCTCAAGCTCCTCAACCAAGCACCCTAGCATCTTAGTCACCCTAAGCACCCTCCCTAGCACCTCCCAAGGTAGCACACAAGTAGGTGCATCACCTACTTGTCACCACCTTGAGCGGCGGCTTCACCACCACCGCAAACACCCATACTCCGCCCCTACCTACCCCTAGCCACCATTAGTCACCCTTATAGCTTTAATTAGTCACCTAGCAGCTGTACCTAGTCACTCCCCCCTCTCACCACCTAGCTACCCCTTGCTTGCTCTCCAGTCCAATCGTGCCCTACAAATAGCTCGACTCCCATTCCATTTCAAAAGCACACCTCCTCTCTTCTTTACCTCAAACATTTTGTAAGTAGTAGTAGTACTTGAGCTATAGTAGGCCTAGGAGTCGAACAAAGCAAGCCTAGAGCCCTTGTCGAGTTGTTTTCCCACCGACAAACCCTAATACCCTCATTAGGACCTCTCACGACCAAGATACGTGAGTAAGCTATCTAAACCCCTATCCCACTTGCCTTAGACCCGAGTGAGTTTTCATAGCCTCACTTTTAAATGATTTACAAACCCTGTGAGGGGGATACATGCTTTCAACCGAATATAAGTCTTTTTCTTTGGTTATTGCATGAGTGTTACTTTCTGCCACCATTACATAACTAAAAATCGTGAACCATAATCACTTGCGAGTGAACGCGAATATAGTTGATAGGGCGAGAATAGGTAGTCATTGGTGGGTCAAATCTCAGGGAAAACTTTCTAATCTATTCTCCTCTATCTGAGGCAATCACTACGAACATGCGCTAACCTCATATATCTCCATGTCACTTTTAAATGCTTTACAAACCCTGTGAGGGGGATACATGCTTTAAACCGAATACAAGTCTTTTTCTTTGGTTATTAAATGAGTGTTACTTTCTGCCACCATTACATAACTAAAATTCATGAACCATAATCACTTGCGAGTGAACACGAATATAGTTAATAGATCTATTGGAGTTTGACAACTCCCGTTGGTTTACCCCGTCTGGGTACCAATAAGTACTATAGTTGAAAACACCCCCTCTAAGTTTAACTTTGGCAAGTTAACCTTATCTTTGTCCCGTCATGTAAGGGTCTGTAGTGCCCAATGACCTGGACATCTTAACGTGCGGTCTCATGAGCTTGGTGCAATAATTCTCTTTCTTAACTTTTTCCACAATTAGGGTTTAAGCTGAACCCTGTGGTACTTGTATTCACTCTATATCTACTTAAACCTATGACTCTCACTCAACCTTAGTGCTGACCTTTTAAGCATGTTATCCTAGGTAATTGAGCCCTTTAGGAACACTGGCATGGTGTGGCACTGGACATAAGGACGTCCAGACTAGTTATCATTCACCTACTTTTGCTTTAAAAACGTATCTTAGGGACCTCTGTTTTGGTAAAAGTATATCTTTTACTGTAAAAACTCTAATAAATAAATGAATGATAACTCCTTTTTCAAAAATGTCTCTTTTCGAGTCATTTTCTATATCATGTCTTTGTATCCATGAAATAATACCCCAGATCAAATTCCGCTGTGATCTGTGTTAAAAATGGGGGTGTTACATACGATTACTCCAGGGAGTTCGAATCTGCAAACAATGTTTTCCCATATGAATTTCTTTATCTGCTGCCCTGTTATGGTTGCGACAAATTTTGCTTCTATCCATTTCGTGAAGTAGTCGATTGCTACTATTAGGAATTTGACCTTGCCCGGTCCCTCCGGAAAAGGTCTGGCTATGTCAATGCCCCATTTATAGAATGGCCATGGGGATGTAATCGGCGTTAGGTTTTTCTGCGGGTGTCGCAGAATAGGTTTGTGAACTTGACAATATTGGTACGCGATCTTGTTCCAACGTGCATGCCGCAGGATCCCTCGTGGATTTCTTGGAACACATATTCTGCCTATCGTGGTCCGACACAACGCAACCATGGTCCGAGGAAAGACTTTTTGTATAGGATTTCTTTTATAACAGCGAAGCGCTATGATTTTCTTTTGACCGTGTTAGCTTTCTTTTGCTCCACTGGTAGCAAGTCTTTTGTTAGATAATCGTAGATCGGAGTCATCCAGGTATCTCCATCTTCTTCGACTATGGCTAACACTTGCGTTTCCTCTATAGATTTTTTGTCTAGCTCCTCCACCAACACTTACTTACTTAGGTGTGCGAAGGTGGTGGATGCCATTTTACTCAAGGCATCAGCTTTCTTGTTTTCACTTCTCGGTATTTGTTGAACTGAAAACATCCTGAAGCTACTTATAAGTTCCCTTGCCATTTCTAAGTATTGAATCATTTTAGTTTCTTTTGTGACATAGGACCTGTTGATTTGGTTTGCTACGAGTCAAGAGTCGACGTATGCTTGCAAATTTTCAACGGCCATTTGTTCCGCTATTCTTAGTCCGGCTAGGAGAGCTTCATATTCTGATGCGTTGTTACTTGCTTTGAATGTGAACCTTAGGGCATAGGTGAATTCCGCTCCTTCTGGGCTGATGAGTACCAACCTTGCCCCGAAACCATCCTCGCATGACGACCCATCCGTGAACAGTTTCCAGGGCTGCGACAGCTTTTCTTCTTCCATTGGTTCACTTACGGAATCATCTTCTGGTCTTTCTACTATGAAATCTGCTAAGATTTGTCCTTTGACCGAGACTCGTGGCCGGTAGTGTATGTCATAACCTCCCAGTTCGATGCTCCACTTTTGTAATCTTACTGCCATCTCTGGTTTGGATAGGATCTGCTTTATTGGCTGGTCCGTAATAACCACCACGATATGTGCCTGGAAGTATCTTTTTAAGTGCCTGGTGGCATGCACCAGAGCTAACACCAGTTTTTCCATTAGTGTGTAGTTGATCTCCGGACCTCTCAAGGCGCGGATTATAAAGTAGATTGGCATTTGTTTTTCCCCCCTTTCTGTCATTAGCACCGCGCTCACCGCTTCCTTCGCGACTGCTAGGTAAGCGATTAATTCTTCTCCTTGCATTAGTGCTGTTAATGTCGGAAGGTTGACTATTACTCTTTTCATTTGCTGGAAAGCCTCCTCCGCCTCTTTCGTCCAGTGGAAGTCACTTTTCTTTGTGCATTTTTTGAGGGTCTTGAAGAAAGGTAGCGATTTCTCCGCTGATTTAGAGAGGAACCGGTTCAGGCTGGCTAGCTTCCTGTTTAGTTTTTGTACCTCTTTTAGACACTTGGGAGACGGGAGACTAGTAACCGCTTCTGCCTTGTCCGGGTAGGCCTGTATTCCTTTAGTACTGATGATATAACTAAAAAATATCCCTTATTCTACTTCGAAAGTACATTTCTTGGGGTTTAATTTCATATTTATGCTTCTTAATGTCCGGAACGTTTCTTCCACGTTCTTGATGATGTCATCTTCCGTACGGCTTTTTACCCCACCAAATCGTCCACATATACCTCCAGATTTTTCCCGATTTGTTTGTAAAAGGCTTTGTCTGCCAACCGCTGGTATGTTGCTCCAGCGTTCTTTAAGCCAAACGGAATTTTGGAGTAGCAGAATATGCCTTCTTTGGTTATGAACGCTATTTTTTCCTCATCCTCCTCGGCTATTTTTATTTGATTGTAGCCTTTGTATGCGTCTAGGAAGTATTTGAAGCGATATCCGCAAAGGGACTCTATTTTTCAGTCTATTTCTGGGAGCGGATAACAGTCATGTGGGCATGCTTTGTTTAGGTCTTTAAAGTCCACGCACATTCTCCAGCTATCATCATGTTTCTTAACCATCACTGGATTTGCTAGCCAACTGTGGTAGTGAACTTGTTTCATAATGCCTGCTTCAACTAGTTTTTCTACTTCTTCCCGTATGGCTTTATTCCTTTCTGGGGCCTGGCCTCGCTTCTTTTGCCTTACTAGGGTATATCCTTCGTGGATATTGAGGCGATGCTATGCTATACGTTGCAGGATCCCTGTCATGTCAGCCGGACACCAGGAAAACACGTCTAGGTTTTTTCAGAGTGCAATTCACATAGTTTTGCTCGGCCTTCCTCTGTGAGGGTAGAGCCTATCACTACTGTTTGGTCCGCGTGTTCCGGGTGGATTGCAACTTTGATTCTTTCTTCCGATGGGGGATCGGACCCGGGGGTCTCTTTTGTTGGTTCGAAAACCATAGCACATCCGAGCAGAAGGATTTTGCTGCTCCGCAATGTGAGTACTCCTCCCTCAACTGGGAATTTCTGCATGCCGTGCGCCGTTGACGGCACCGCTTGTATTTTCCGAACCCTCGGTCGTCCTATAATTCTGTTGTAGGGCGAGTGTGATCTCACCACAAAGAATTCCATCCATGCGGAAGCGGCGTGCTCTTCATCACCTATTTTTACCTAGAGTGTTATCTGCCCTATTGGCCATATGACGTTACCACCGAATCCGATAAGAGGTACGGTGGCCGGGACCATCATACGTCTTATCTCAGGCCGGAGCCTATTGAAGCAGTGTTTGTACAGTATTTAGGAAGCTGAGCCCCCGTCGACATATATGCGATGTACGCAGTGGCCTCCAAATTCTGCCTCTATGATCATTGGGCTTTCATTCCCCTCGTCCTCTCCTAATGGTAGGAAGGATATTTCCGGATCAGGAGAGAAGCTTTGTGTTATTTTTTGTTTGGCTAACTTCTGCCATGTTTGTATCATCAGGATTGTCTGTGCTTTATCCTTTGATGATGTTTCTCCTTTCTTTGCTGTCTTCTGCTGATCTTTTCCACTATTTTGCTTTAGCTCTTTAATCATGATGAGGCGAAAAATGCCACTTTTAGGGGGTCATTTAAGCCCGAAATTGAATTTATTTGATCAAATATTACCCTAAATCGTTCCTTTTGTGATTTTAGGTACTTTGGGAGTGAAATCTGGAAAAGGAAGCAATTCGAACGTTTTTGGAGCATAAAAGTGAAGAAAACGCCAAAGACTTAATTTTCCATGCTGAGAACAGTACTTGACGGCGTCAAGAGGAAGACCCTGACGGCGTCAGGATTAAAAGTGGTGACGACCTAGTGTAAACCTGACGGCGTCACAACAAGGGCGTCAAGAGTTAATTTGGTGACGGCCTGCATAAGGTGTACACATGACGGCGTCAGATCCATATCTAGGCAGTCCGAGGAACTATTTGGCGGCGAGATAACGGCGTCAGACATTTGTTCTTGACGCCGTCACCTTCTAAACTCTATATATAGTTTTCTATTTTTCATTCATTGGAGAGGAACTTGTGTGGAGAACCCTATGGCCGAACTTTGTAAACCCTAGCTCATATTTTACAGTACTTTCAAGGGTTTTCACCCCTTGAATCCTTTCATGTGCTATTTAGATAAGTATTCTCTTTAATTCAATCAATATGTCTATGTGTTGGTTGATTATATCTTTTACTTGTCTTGATTTCAACATGCTAGGCTAGATTTATCTTGTGTTTGCTTAGATCTAATGAAACCTAGATGTTAATTATGTGTTGATTACTTGTTTATGGTTGTATTGGATGAATGATTTCAATGTTAGGCTTAAGAAAACTGGCAGATCTCCATTGTGTAACATGCTTGAACGTCTTAGGAAACATGAATCGATGTGTACTAGGTTTTATCGGTTGTATTTAATGCATGAGTAAATTCTAATGATCCCATGTTAGAAGCTTCTTAGCCGGCTCGACATAGGAGTGAAGTAGGCACTCATAGGATTGGGGAAGTAAGTACGCCACCCCATGAATGGTATTAAGGAATACAATCCGTCATCCACGCAACTATAACAAGTAATTAACGTGTAAAAGATATCTAGGGAGTAGTGAAATCTAAGTAAACACATTTCTCCCACATATTGCTCATAACTTTAGTTTAATTTAGTTTATTTTCATTTATAGTATTTTATTTTGATTGCATCTTAGTATTAGGTTAGTTGACTAGCAACTAATTCCGCCCAACTCCTTCAAAACCGAGATTTTTACTTGCTTTCTAAAAAATATAAAAAATACAAAAAGAATCATCCCTCATCTCTAGACCTAGTCTTTAGGTTTTCTAATCCTAGCGACACTATTCCTAGCTGAACGATCAATCCCCCGGTACTTGTCATTATACTATACTACATCGATCAGGTACACTGCCTGGTGGGGGTTGTAAGCTTCTCGAGATCCCTCGAGAGGTAAAGCCTGGTGCAAATCCCTACGCATCAAGTTTTTGGCGCCGCAGCCCGAGGAATAGTTATTGTCTAGGTTAGGAATTCTTTTTATTAGGTCTACTTGCTAGATTCCTTTCTAGTAAGATTTTATTTTTATTTTTAGGTTTTCTTTAGTCTATCTTTTCTTTGTGTCTTTGTTTGTAAAAACCTTTCCATTGACTATTCCGTTAGCCATTATGGAGAACGCGAATCCACCATACTACCAACCACGAAATTCACCCACTCCAAATGACATCTTGATGTTTAAACAACATGAGGATGAACCTATCTATGATGCATGGGTCCGTTTTAAATATTTACTCCGAAAAGTCCCTCATCATAATTTCGATCTGTGGTCCCAAATTGAAATATTTTACCATCGTGTCGACCACTATACCAAAATGGACATTGACCATGCCGCAGATGGGGACTTTTGGGGATTAAGTGTTGATGAAGCATGGGAAACCATAGAGAATTGTGCCATACTTGCCAAAAAAATGGACAACCCAACAAACGTTGTTACGGATCAATTGATAACAAGTTTAAGGGAACAAGCAAGAAGATTGTTTGGGGATAAACGTATAGATGAGATAACTGGGTGCACGGGGTGGTTTGATTTCACCACAATACAAGCTGAGCACATTAGTAATCTTGATAAGATGGAGGATAGTGTTGAAAATTTAAGCCCACCAAGTACCCCACAAGTCCTACCATCATTTGAAGCATACACACTGCCCGTGACTTACCCGGAAAAAGTAGAAGAGACTATAGGAACCCCAATAGAGGTAGAACCCTTGGACCAAGCACCACTAGAGGATATAGGTTTGAATACTCATAATGATAACCTTACTCTTAGTTCTAGGGAAGTTCCTAGTTTTGATGAACCGGAGCCTCAACCAAAACCGTTACCTAATCTTTCATCCTTTGATGAAAATTTAGGAATTGAAATAGGTCCCGACCTACCCACTAACCCATGTAGTCCGGGTAGTCTTAGGATAAAGGTAGTGTACTCTAAGCCTTGTAGAGAGGAAGCCAATATAGGAGTGGAAAATGACCTTACATGTTTACATCACCCATTTATGATTGATCACAAGAAACATTATGGGTTTAAACCGGGTTTATTAGGTCAAGATGGATCCCCAACTAGTAGTCTCTTGAAGTTGATAGAAAATGATCCCTTTTTAGGAGAAAATCTTAATCCACCCATTAACCCGATTGAATTTGGTAAGGTTATGATGATAGGAGCACACCCCTTTGAGCATATAATTCATCCACCACACTTTCCTCACGAGGCATATCTCCACCCTAAGGGTGTGTATCATTACTTCCACCCGCACTTAATCCTAAGTGTAGGGAAAACCTCCCATATTTCCATTAAATAAGGGTAGAGTCAGGCTCGTGACTCAAACAAAAACAAGCGCTTCTTGGGAGGCAACCCATGTTTTGTGTGTTTTTATTTGTGTGATCTTTATTTTGTTTGATTGTTATTTGCTTCCGTATGCATGCTTTATTTTTATTGTTGGTAGATCATGTTTCAAACTAAAAAGTGAAAATACTTTATTTTGTTGTTTAGCTTAGTCTTAACTTCACCCAAAGATATTTTTGCAAAAGATAAGTGTAAGGGGAAACCCCAAATATGTTTTTAAGAAACAAAACCGATCATGATTCTCCACAATATTAAATGAACATGTATATTCGTATTTGTTAGAGTCAAATGCTTGTATCGAGTCATAATGATGTTTTGTAGGATTTTCCAGGAAGTAGGACCAAGTTTTTCCAGAAATTTTCCGGAAACTTAACATAAGAATTTCTGCAGGTCACTTCTGACGGCGTCACGAGTTTCTTCTTGACGGCGTCACGTGTAAAAATCTGGAAATTTCACCAGTTTTGTTTTTCTAACGGAGTCTTAAAGTTTTTGTTGAATTATTAGTTTTATAATCTCCAGGAAATCTGCAAACATCATTCCACAAGCATTATATCTTATTTTGTTTTCTAGGATTTATTAGCATATATAGATTGCCGCCGATTTTATGCGAGGTTGCCTTGTTTGTTTTCTCAGGATTTACAGGTTATGTATGACAAGAAGATGATTTATTTTCTGGAAGGGAAGCTTTGATTGTTCATTTTCTTGGAGGAAGATCTAACCTTGCCACCTTATTATCCATACCGAGCGAATCAGGGGAGTATTTGATATCATTCGTTTTACTTATTTCACTTTTACATTCTTTACTTGAACATTGGGGACAATGTTCATCCTAAGTGTAAGGGGAGGGTAAAATGATGATACCTTACAGATACACTTTCACTTAAGTTTGTTTGTTTGATGGTAGATGTGTAATAAAACTATGAGAAATACTTGTTAGTGCAATTTTAGCGCCAAATTTAATTTTTTTTACAACATTTAGGAGTGAAACTTTAGCCATAGCAAGCGTCTCATGGATAGGAGATTGTATGACTAGCACAAAACCGTACTATTCAAAAAAATTTTCCACCCAAATATATGAGGTTCGTCTTTAAATTTGATAGGAAAAGCATTTATTATTAGTGTTTATGAGTGTACCGGTAGCATTTAGATTCTAGAACTTGCGTTAGTGATGCATCCCGAGACCGCTAGTGAGACTACATTCGTGTAGTAGGATTTACTACATGATAAGAGGCATTAGGATCACCCTTGTGTTAAACCCGTATCATAATTACTTGACCGTTTAAGTCATATTACTTGGCTAGTTAAGTCAACTAATTTTTCCCACACCTTAGCGTTGTACTCATTTTTAGTACACGAAACCCCTAGTACACCCTCCGAGCCTGTCTTTTCATTTCTAACTTTAAGCATTTTACTTAAAGGAAGAATTTGTTACACCCCACTTAAATGTACAACCAAATCGCCTTAGCCTTCCGTGTATGCACTCATCTTTAGTGCATTATTGGTATTTGTTAAACCCTAAGTTAATTATCTAATTGGTTACATGGTTGCTAAGTCGAGTCATATCTTGTACATATTGTTTTGGGACGATTGGGACTCATGGGTAAAGTACTTATTTTATGGAGTAATGGGGAAGAACATCATATATTACCCCCGTATGTGCGTTAATCTTAAAAGTACTTCAAGTGTTTTGATTATCTTAATTCGAGTCATTAGATTAGTTTATTGTAAAGTATGTAAAAATTCAAGTGTAAGGGGAATGTTCATTCCCTATGATGTATTATTTTGGATGGTAGGGTAAGAGTGTATGCAAAAAAAAAAAAAAAAAAAAAAAAAAAATCGAAAAAACAAGAAAAAGAAAAGAAAAAAAAAATAGAAAAAGAAAAAGAGAAAAAACATACGGACTACCATCCTTTTCATTCTATGTTCATTTTATGTTTTTGTTATTTTTCATTTATTAGCTTAAGTCGAGTCTAGTCTTGGCTTAGCAACGCCATATTGTACATGTAATTGACCAACATTGTTAACTCGCCACCAGTAAAGACTGCCTATATCCAACAAAACCGTGTATTTCATATCCCTACACCTAATGTTACACCCTTTAAAAAGACCTCTTTGATAGTTTATCCTAGGTGCTTACGCCATGTGGTGGAGGTTTGATCCTTTCCCAAGCCTATGGTAATCTATTTTGCTATGACAGGTAGTGAGAGATGTTTTCCATTTCCATATTGTGATATTACTTTATTACACCCGAGTGATGTGAGTATCTAAACACTATTTGTGAGGTGCTAGTGTATGACCTCCGTGCTTGTCATTGGTCTTTAGTGGAACGATTATTTGTTGTAATTACTTTTATATTAGTGTTAAATGACCCCTAACTTGTATTTTGATTAGAATAAAAGCGCATTTGCTTGAGAACAAGCAAATCTCAAGTATAAGGGTATATGATGAGGCGAAAAATGAACCACTTTTAGGGGGTTATTTAAGCCCATAATTGAATTTATTTGATCAAATATTACCCTAAATCGTTCCTTTTGTGATTTTAGGTACTTTGGGAGTGAAATCTGGAAAAGGAAGCAATTCGAACGTTTTTGGAGCATAAAAGTGAAGAAAACGCCAAAGACTTAATTTTCCATGCTGAGAACAGTACCTGACGGTGTCAAGAGGAAGACCCTGACGGTGTCAGGAGTAAAAGTGGTGACGACCCAGTGCAAACCTGACGGCGTCACAACAAGGGCGTCAAGAGTTAATTTGGTGACGGCCTGCATAAGGTGTACACATGACGGCGTCAGATCCAGATCTAGGCAGTCCGAGGAACTATTTGGCGGCGAGATGACGGCGTCAGACATTTGTTCTTGACGCCGTCACCTTCTAAGCTCTATATATAGTTTTCTATTTTTCATTCATTGGAGAGGAACTTGTGTGGAGAACCCTAGGGCCGAACTTTGTAAACCCTAGCTCATATTTTACAGTACTTTCAAGGGTTTTCCCCCCTTGAATCCTTTCATGTGCTATTAAAATAAGTATTCTCTTTAATTCAATCAATATGTCTATGTGTTGGTTGATTATATCTTTTACTTGTCTTGATTTCAACATGCTAGGCAAGATTTATCTTGTGTTTGCTTAGATCTAATGAAACCTAGATGTTAATTATGTGTTGATTACTTGTTTATGGTTGTATTGGATGAATGATTTCAATGTTAGGCTTAAGAAAACTGGCAGATCTCCATTGTGTAACATGCTTGAACGTCTTAGGAAACATGAACCGATGTGTACTAGGTTTTATTGGTTGTATTTAATGCATGAGTAAATTCTAATGATCCCACGTTAGGAGCTTCTTAGCCGGTTTGACATAGTAGTGAAGTAGGCGCTCATAGGATTGGGGAAGTTAGTACGCCACCCCATGAATGGTATTAAGGAATACAATCCGTCATCCACGCAACTATAACCAGTAATTAACGTGTAAAAGATATCTAGGGAGTAGTGAAATCTAAGTAAACACATTTCTCCCACATATTGCTCACAACTTTAGTTTAATTTAGTTTATTTTCATTTCTAGTATTTTATTTTGATTGCATCTTAGTATTGGGTTAGTTGACTAGCAACTAATTCCGCCCGACTCCTTCAAAACCGAGATTTTTACTTGCTTTCTAAAAAATATAAAAAAATACAAAAAGAATCATCCCTCATCTCTAGACCTAGTCTTTAGGTTTTCTAATCCTAGCGACACTATTCCTAGCTGAACGATCAATCCCCCGGTACTTGTCATTATACTATACTACATCGATCAGGTACACTGCCTGGTGGGGGTTGTAAGCTTCTCGAGATCTCTCGAGAGGTAAAGCCTGGTGCAAATCCCTACGCATCAAATCAGGTACGACAGCTTCCCGCTTCTGATCAGCTCCTCTATCTGTCTTTTTAGTTGTATACATTCATCCGTTCCATGCCCTACCTCTCCGTCGAAGTCACAGAATTTGCTAACGTTCCTTTTTTTGACCGGGGTCGTCATCGGGGTGGGGGTTACAATTTTGCCTTTTCTAGGGCCAAAATTTCCTTTGGAGATTTAGAGAGAAGGGTGAACCGGTCTTGTCTCTTGTCAGATCTTTGTAAGCTCTTAAATCCCCCTTTTCAAAAAATTTGCTTTTGGCTTCCATCAAGTTGCCCCTATGATGAGGATGGTTTTCTTTGTTCTTGGTTTCCAGTCGCCACTTCTCCCCTGAGGAAGGACATTGTTGCTTTCATCATCTCATCGACAGATTTTGGGATGTTGTCATGCAGGCGTTTGATTAACTCTGGGTTATTTATCCCGTGCATGAATCCCGATATTTTTAGTACTTCCGGGGCTCCCTTGACATTTCTACAATCCCTCTTGAACCTCTCCATGAAGTCTTCTATGGATTCACCTTCCCCTTGCTTTATGTTATGTAATTCCACGGGGTCCTTAATGCACTTCTTCTGTTGGAGGAAGTTTGCTAGGAACGCTTCCTTCAGTTCGTCATAGCTATCTATTGTATCCGGTGGGAGATCGTCGAACCATACTCTGGCAGAGCCAATTAGTGTCGAATTGAACAGATGGCACCAGAACGGCATGGCCCAACGTTCCACTATTGCCGCGGACTGGAAGATCTTTATCCTCTGGATCTTCGCTTCTGTCATATGTTTTGACCTGAGCTGGCATGCGGGTCCTTTTTGGCATGTCGAAGTGGCGGATGCGGGGGTGAACGGATCAGAGTCCAGGCATGACCAGGGCTGCGCCAGGTCGCCATCCTCACCATCGGATCTATGCCTTCTTGACCTCTACCTCCTCCTACGGCGACCTCGGACTTCTAGGTCGTCCTTGCCTCGAGGGATGATCCACGACTATGATTGATTGGTTCTAAACAGTCAACTTATTTAACCAATGTGAATGGTCAATAAATTAATTACTATTTATTAATTACTTATTAATTATTTAAATTACCCTAAAATACAAATAATTATGATTTTAACTTAGAAAAATAAAATTAAAACTTAGAAAAATCTAAAATAATATAAAACTAATTTTAAAACAAAAAATATATTTTTAAGACTTTTTATCTAATTATTATTAATTATTAACTATTTATTAATTATTAAAAACTAAATTAAATTAAGGAAAATAGCAAATGAACAGTGAAAAATATAAAACTTTTTCTAAAATTATTTTATAAGTACTAGAACCTAGGAAAATTAAAAAAATGAGAATAGCTTTTTAAATAAGCTGAAAATAAGCTAAAAAGCTTAAATAGAAGCTATCATTTTTCTTAAATTTGTCTTTTCTGGATTTTTCTTTTACAAAACTACTTATAAACTAAAAATAAACAACTTTAATAAAGGTGGTTTGGCTGAAAGCTTATAAATAAGCAATTGGGGACCCAAGTTATTAACAGCCTTGGTGTATATAGCTTATTAGGACCTTGAGTGGTTAAAAAGTTGGTCAATAAGCTACACCAGGGACCCACAGACCAAAAGAAGCTATGGCTAAGTTATAAGAACAGGAAATGATCAATAGAAAAGAAATAAGCACAAGCTATAAGCTGTAAATAAGTAATAAGCAAATCCAAAATCCACACAGTCACACACAGGCCAAATGGCCAAGTTTGCAGGCCTGTGGGGCCCAATAGGGAGTTTGGAAGCCCAAACTTAATGTGGAACCAATAAGCTGAGCTTATTGGCTTTCCAAAAAGCTAGGAGTCATGGTATGAGGCCCACTAATGAATGCAGGGGGGCATGGAATTTTGGATCAATATCTGAGACCTCAGCTTATATATGGAAATGGGACAAAGTTGAATGGGCATGCAACCCTAGATAATAAGCCAGAAAATGAGAAGCAAGCCTTAAACCAATGATATGGACACCTAAGCTTCCTAAAAAGCTAAGGGTCACAAGCTCTAGTCCATAGATAAGCTTATGAGGAGCTTATGAAAAAGCTTTGAACACACTGAATTGCTCAGTGTGTTACAAGATGGGACAAAGTAAAAGTTTGTAGCAGGCCTAGTAAATAAGCCTGAGAATTGAAAATAAGCCTTGAACCTTGAAGTTTGGTTGGTTTGCTTCTAAAAGAACCAAGTATCACAAGCTTAAGCTCAGTGATGAGCTTTTGATTGGCTTGTAAAGTTGACTCACTTACACTGATGAATCAGTGTAGGGAGTCAGTTTGATGAACATGTTGAGCATTGATAAGCAGTTAAGATAAGGATGAAATGGAAAAATAAGCACACAAGCAATAAACTAGCCAGAAGGGCTTCACAAAACCACAAATTACACAAACTAAAGTTAACTGATGAAGCTTGTGCAAGCTTCATAAAAATCACTAGTTGAACTGTGCACAGGGAAGATTTGTGAAAAAGTGCTTAAAAGAAGCAACCAAATAAGCAGTTAAACTAAGTTAATAAAAATTAACAAAAATAGCCTAAGAAAGATTAGCAACAAAATAATAAGATTCTAAAAGCATAAGTCCTAAAACTCAGTATTAAGATCACACTAAAATTCACAAGTTTATTCAAAAATTTATAACTATGAAATTTTGACTTTTTACTCTATGAAGTAAAGTTGACTTATATGAGATTCTAACCTAATCTATGGACTGATTATGATATATTAGGCTATTATAAGATGAAATTAAGCTAACACAACAAGAGTTGCACTGATTTGCAAGATAATTACCTTTAAATCTTAACAGTATTCACTGAAATAGGATCAAAGGTTCATTTTGACTTTCTATGTCTTAAGTGCAAGTTTAATGACTTATATAAATCTAATATTACCTAAGTGACTGAAAGCAACCACAAATAACAACAATCAACCAGTATAACACCTTTAAACCAGCAATTCCAAACACAACTTTAAGTGACTAAATGTGTGATTTTCAAAGCTTAACACTGATTCATTCCATGAAACTGAATCCAAACTTCATATTATCATATAATAAGCATAAATGAATAGATAAATAATACTTATTACCACAATTAAACATGAATCACTAATATACCATTTCCACAGTGAAAATGAAATATTAAGCAACTTTAAAATCCAAAATACAAACAACTAATTTTAAACCATAAAATCAATTAACAACAACACATGAACACAAAAACATAGAGATCTAAGTAGATAAAACACATAAACAATAAAATGACAAAAATGGTAAAAATAGCTTACAAAGTGGAATCCAATGAGAACTGTGAACCAAGGACTTAGAATACCCCTAATAGCTTACCACTAAGCTACTAATACCATTGCCATCCATAATTAACAATGCTCCAGCCTTGATCGTTATGAACACAGATTTATGAATTTTACTCTATTTTTGTATTTTTGTATTTTTTTTAGTTTTGATACTAAACTGACTTTTTAAGTATCTAATAGCTTTCAGAAGCTATCTAGGAGCTTAAGTGAGCTTGTTTGAGTCCTTATTATTAACTTTAACAACATATGAGTGAACTTGAATTTTAAACTTGAAAATTGCAATAAATGAATTCATAAAGATGAACTGAAATTGAAACTGAAATAAGGTTTGGAATACACTGAGATTAAGGAAAATACAACTTAAAAGCTTAAACATACACTGGAATTTGAAAGTTTAACTAGTACGAACTAAGTAAAATAAAATTATACTACACACACTTCTCTTTGCTTCACCCTTGGATATTTATTGACTCTTTAGCTTCCCACTTGCTTCCAGATATTATCCCACTTCAATTCAAGGCCATTGGATCTCTGTAAGTGATCCCATCCGTTTAAATGTATTTTGGCGCCAAAAATCCTCCACGTGGCTAGGGCCAGCTTCATTGCAATTAAAGAATTATGGATGCTTGTGGAGGTGGAGGGGGACAAAGGAGATAGTGTAGGATATGCATAATATTAACTAGTATGATTCTTGTGTTTATGATTGAATTAATGGTAGAAAGTTTAAAGAGAGGAAGAGAGTTGGGAGGTTTCCTAGAGAGAGAAAGAGATGAGAGAAAATGAAAATGTATTAGATTGATGAGAATTGAAAGCTCCAACCCTCTCCACATGTGGAGAGGGGTATATATAGTTTCCTACAAATGCCCACACCCGGGCTGTGGATCAGGCATACAGTGGGTAAAGACCCGTCCTTCTTCCACGGTGTTACTTAAACTAACACTAACTAACTAATATATAAGCTAACTACGAGCTAACTTAAGGCTATTACAATAATTAGGTGACCGAGACTTTTACAGGAATATTTGTATTCCTAACAATCTCCCCCTAAGTGAGGTCACCTTGGAAATTAAGCTCTTTGATCTTTAAGCATTCTTTAGTCTTTGTAGCTCGTAGGTTCTGATTCTTCACTTTTCTGCACACTTTGTACTTCAAGCAACGAACATGTGATTTGGATTCCTTTGTTGTGTGTGATCTTTGAGCTTCTTTGAGATCATCAGCCATAGTAAATCTCCAAGCTCATCCACAGTAGTATCGCCTTCATGTGATGTAGTGACTTAAGGACCATCATGCTCACACCCTTCTGGATCAGGAGACTTAGCATCAGAGTTATGGATCAGGAGACTTTTTCATCAGAGTTGCGGAAACGTTGTTGGTAGTCTCTCAACATTTGTTGTAGCAAGTCTCTCATCATCATTGATAGTGTGGAGGATGTGTGAGCATGAGGTATGGATTGACCCGATTCAGCTAGAGATAGGAGCCATCACCGCCATCTTTATATGTGTCCCTGAATTAGAACAGTTAGCAATAAAGATAGAGAACGAATATGGCTTTGTCATTCGTTCTGCGAGGACAGACTACCCTTCGGTTTTGTGAAAACCGACCTGTGATCAGGTAGAGTCTCTTTTAAAGTAGACTCTCCTTGACAGGAATTTCCAGCTTATAGTAATGAGTTTTCCAAAGAATCCACTTTAGAATCTTCATACTAAGCAAGTTCTCATACCGGAACGTCTCAAAGCAGACAACACGATAGAGTGAATCGGTGAATTGATATTCACGGATTGATGAAGAATTGATTTATAGAAATCACTCGTGTGTCATATAATAAACAATTTTTGAGACACAACGAGTGTTTTATACTCAGAATCACATTTCCATCAAAAATACTTTTGTTTGAACAGTTATACACAATCAATGTGCTCGAAGAAATTTGTTTGTGAGCACATTGAAGGGTTTTAGCAAAGTATCCGTCAATCCATATCCTGGAACAAGTTTGATTCAATGTTGAATCGCACCATTGTTGCTTTCCAGTTGTCACTTGATCATTGATCCAAGATGGATCTCACAAGTCACCTACCAAGAGCTTGAAATATGTTCGCTCTAGAAGGATTTCCATCGTCATTGTGAATATTTTCATATCACTCGGATGTTCTGGCAATACCACAAGGATAATGCGTAGGACTCTAAATATTTTATCTTATTTTCCACATTGTGTGAAACAATAAACATATTTGGAAGTGTGTCCTATTGAGATTTATGGATGATCTCATGGCTCTAGACTCAATAGTGCGTTTTGATCCACTCCTGGAGACTGGGGAGGCGTCTCCTATTTTAGGTACCAACATGGCTCGCAATGAGCAGTCGATACATTGCACAGGGTTCCCCGTGAGAATGTAACAAGCTCTTTTATGAGAACTTGAGTGGTTGGGAAGTTTAGTGCAGTGCGTCACTGGGTCCATGACGTCTTGTCTTCAATACCTGTGTTATCTTAGTAACCGCCAGTAGATTGTGCATTGAACCCGGTTTCTGCCCAAAGGTTGAATATATATGGAGGGCTATTTCTTTTCACCCTTTCTCATTTCATTTCTTTTTAATTCTTCAACCCCTTCAGTGCTTACCGAGACTTCACCACGAGAACCTTGTTGGGTTTGTTCCAGTCCTAGCTCTCTATCTCAGTCCGCACTCTTCCCTTTCTAACTTTACTCCCTTTTTCAATCATTCTAAGGACTTCTAATCTATCTATGCATTGTCCCTGGGAAGATCCTTCCGGTTCTGGTGGATCATGGGAACTTATAACTCCATGCATAAAGATAAATGGTCGGTCTTTGGTATTACTTCCACAAATGCCTTTTGCTCCCCCTCAATATGTGCATCGATATTCGAAAGGGTTTAGCACATATGTGGGAGCCTATTATTGAGTCCAAAAGATCTCATTTGATTATCAGATTTCATATTTAAATCACATTCTTTCCCCCGATCAAAAATTTCAAATCTTTCGAGATTTTTTATCTCAATTGATTTAAATAATTTAGAAAACATTTTGGAGAGAAATGCGGTTAGTTTTAATATTTTCTGATAAGAGGAACCTTTTTCTTGCTCCCCCTCAATCTGTGAGGGAGGTTGTTATGTGTCAGATTTGAAGAGTTTACAAAAGATTCAAAGTTTTAACGAAAACTCTTTTAAAATGTACTCATTCTGGCACATAACCATCACAAATCATTTAGTTGCTTTTGTACAAAGTGGAGAGTTTTGATGATACATAAAATTTTGAGAAATCATTCTCCCCCTCAATCAATGACGGATGTGAAAATTGAAATATTTTCAAAAAAATGTTAAGGTCATTGATTGAGTGAAAAATTTTATCGAAATTTTGAGTTCAATTTGATTTTTAATCAAAATCTCATGGTACCACCAAGTTTTGCACAAGTATTTTCCGAAAAAATCATAGAAGGTAAAATATTTGGCGATAAAAAGAAGATTTCTCTTCTTTATCAAGAAATGATGCATTGAAGCGTACATCAGATCGAGGAAACATGGATATAAAGTAATCCATGCCCAGGTGAACTTCACCCGGTAAAAGGAACAACCATCTTTTTGGCGACGTGTTTTCCTCATTTTGAAAAACGGGTTGCTATCTGAAGTAATAGCAAGCCATATTTTTGAAGTGCGGGTTGCAGCCTGAAATGACTACAAGCCATCGTGTTAAGAAGATTTTGAGAAACGACATGTTTTAGAAATTTTTTTATTTAAACCGAAAATCTCTTGCTCAAGCATATGTATGATTCCGTGTCATTGTTGAATGACATTTCTAGAAACGTACATAATATTGATTACACAAGAGACATGTCGTGAGAAGAATATTTTTGGATTTTTTTATGATTTTTCAGATTTTTATGGTTTTTATAGATTTTATATTTTTCTATTTACAATTTAGTATAATATATGTACAAAGGATACTGATTAGTTTAAGAAGATGTTGACATGAGTACCAAAATGATAGTATCGTTCAGCTCGTTGTAGAAATTAGTAGTCAACATCTCTTAAACTTTCACCACCAAAGCTTTCGAGGCTCCTGAATAATCGTTTGAAGCGGTAGATGCCATGACATAATCTTAAACGGGATTTTACAACTTTTGTGACTTAAATCGAGAGGTCGAATCTTTCCCGGGATTTTACTAAAGTCAACAAATGAAACCGAAAGATGTGATATGCGAGTTAAACTTAGAGAGAGATCTTGGATAAGTGACAATTAGCATTAAGTGTCAAGTCGCGACAAGTCAAGTTACAATAGATCTGTTCGTAATAAGTCAAGTCGTAAAGATTAACTCACAACATCAAATTACAATCAGACTAATCAAAACGACTTAAGTCACAACAATTCACCAAACACAAGTAGTTAACAAATCACTAGAATCTCAAAACTGAGTTAATCGCTAGACACCACCAAATCGCTGAGTTTTAGCCTCCTCAATGTGAAGCTTTGGTAGCTTCCCCCCAAACCGACAATCATCTTCATGAGACCACTTCCTCAAGTAGTACTGAAGTGATGCAGAAAGTCTCATTGTATGAAGCTCAGAAACCCGAAGAAAACGATAACACCGATGTAACAGGGTGAACTACGGATCATCTCTGCGGTTATCAATCCCGGAATGTATGATGAAGCCCGATCACATGACCCTGTTGTACGTCCCCGATGTTCACATTACTCTGCAGTTTTGAGCAGTTTGTCTATTCATGGGAGAATGATATCAACATCTTCATTTCACCAAATGCTTTTCAGTTATCTTACACATACCAACTTAATCCATATTGTACGCATGTATCCAACACAAGAAGAAATGATGACACCAAAGTAACAGGTTGAAGCACTGATCATCTCCGCGGATATCACCTCCGGAATATATGATTAAGCCCGATCACGTGAACCTGTTGCACATCCTTGATGTACATAAATCTCTCCCCTGATGGTTGCGATCTCATCGGAATTAGCATAACATTATGTACATGAAGCATTAACCAGAAGCACTTTACCATAAATCATATCAACTCATTTGAAGATGTCGATAAGCAATATCATCTCACGCTCCAATTTTTCTTCTCATATTTCTTCCCACTGAAAGCTGAAGTAATACATACCACAAGTATCAGAAGACCACTTCCCCCATGGAGTTGGAATGATACACCAAACGCCACAAGTTAATACACTGATATTCTCTACGGTTATGACATATGTCTTCCCGGGATAACTTCAATAAAGAAGAAGTATTAAGTTCATCGCATGTACTCATTATGCATTTAGATGTATGTCTCCTTCCCCCTTGCTGGTTTTGATACCTCAGAATCAGCAACACATTAAAGGCACATTATCTTGAAATCTTGTGAGAAGAACAAAAATTTGCTAAAATGGATCTGGTGAGAATCAACTGCTACAAAAAAACTCTCTCTGACTATCTTTACCACCCCTTATGTAGGCTATTTGAAGTGACCACTGATGAAGTAAACCCAATATACTAAACTTGAAACTGAAGTAGTATTCCCCGTTCTTGTGACTTCAGCTTGCACTAATGTGTGACAAAGAACGGTGTAGAGAGTTCTTACAACATCGAATCCCTAAGTACTCTATACTCTTCAACCAACCAACCATCGAGTATAAGAAGTACATCACCTCTTTACTACCGACAACTTCGTGTGAGTTGTGACACTCCTTAAAGTGATAGTTATTTTGTGGTAATAATATGAAGAATCACCAAAATAACTAGATATCCAAGTCTTCGTCATTGTAACGGTAAAAGCTCAAGCAAGGATCTCGAAGAGTCTTCATCCAACCAACCCCGACTTCAAGATAAAATAAGATCACTCCTTTGTGAAAGTCAACTTCAATCTCAAATAAGGGATACCGAATAAACTCCGTGATTACTTGACATTCCATGTCCAAATTCTTAGCTGTTTTGACGTTATAATTTGCATTTTCCATTATATTCTTGTGGTTGATTTACAAAGTGCACATTTGGAGGAACAACAATCCGTGATGAAATAGAACAAGAGGACGGATCATTATTCATGTGTGCAACTTCACAATCATGATAGTCATCATCAACACCTTGAGGAGTAACTGGAGATTGGGTTACTTGAGTAATCTGAGTAATACTTCTAAAATAGTGCATCTTGATCAATGGAGATTAAGGAAGGTGAACTAGTTGAATCAGCAGGAACCGGAGCAAGAGCTTCAGGAACTAGATGAACAACATACATTGAAGCTTGGAAGTATTCATCAACCATAACTCCCAGTCATCCTTAGTAAGTAGAACATTAGGTGTTGGAGGAGAGTCGTATGACCATTCTTCAAGCATCAATCAACATGTGGTATATTCACACTTCTCCCCCTCAAAAATTGCAAGCGAGGTTTGCCATTTTTGATTGAGCAAGTGAATAATAATACAATTAGTCATGTATTTTATTCACACTTCTCCCCCTCA
>JARVZY010004184.1:0-23415 GCA_030686995.1 Artemisia argyi
GTACCGTCCCTCCCTTGAAGGGAACCTAATTGAATCAAGGGATGGAGGATCGGAGAGAATAAGGCGATGTGATCCGAACAATCTCAAAATTCCCTGCATGATCGGTCACAAGTACTTCGATAATGTCTACATTAACGTATTCCTGCCTAAGAATTTCATGTCCCTATTCCATTATATCAATATCTGCAGATGGGGAATGATTTACAAGGGAGAGAATGTGGTTGGTAGAGATCATGAAATCCAGGTGTTCGTAGGAAATATGGCATTCACTATGGGATTTACAATCATGGACAACATCGAAGATTATGTCGACCCAAGGTTGTCACAAGTTGTTTTTAAAGCACCCTTTTGTGAAATCACTAATCTGATAGTTGATGACCGGAACGGAATCATGACCTTCGCTGATGGAATTAGGAGGGTTTCATACCAAACGCCGTACAAGAGAAAAGATCTCAAGGAAATCGATTGTGACGGGCTTGATAGGATAAGTTCCCAACTTATTTTGTGTGATGAAGATGTTCGGAGAGGATGTAAGAACACTTCTGATTTATCATGTGGATTCTTTAAGGATGTTAGTAAACTTGGGTCTAAGTATCGAAAAGATGTCTTTGAGTTCGAAGACCCGAAGTACCTACACTATGAAAGCGATACTGGTTTAGAAGACGACCTAGAGAGTGAAACCAACGATGAGGTCACGTAGTAACCCATAACCTTGAGTCTAGCTACAAGACTCGTAAATTAAGAAAAGCGCTTCTTGGGAGGTAACCCATGATTTTGTGTGATTTTTATTTTGTTTGTTTGTTATTTGCTTCCGTATTCATGCTTTATTTTTATTGTTGGTAGATCATGCTTCTAAACTAAATAGTGGAAATACTTTACTTTGTTGTTTGGCCTAGTCTTAACTTCACCAAAAGGTATTTTTGCAAAAGATAAGTGTAAGGGGAAACCCCAAATATGTTTTTAAGAAACAAACCGATCATGATTCTCCACAATATTAAGTGAACATGTATATTCGTATTTGTTAGAGTCAAATGCTTGTATCGAGTCATAATGAAGTTTTGCAGGATTTTCCAGGAAGTAGGACCAAGTTTTTCCAGAAATTTTCCGGAAACTTAACATAAGAATTTCTGCAGGTCACTTCTGACGGCGTCATGAGTTTACTCTTGACGGCGTCACGTGTAAAAATCTGGAAATTTTACCAGTTTTGTTTTTCTAACGGAGTCTTAAAGTTTTTGTTGAATTATTAAGTTTTATAATCTCCAGAAAATCTGTAAACTTCATTCCACAAGCATTATATCTTACTTTGCTTTCTAGGATTTAGTAACTTATGTAGATTGCCGCCGATTTTATGCGAGGTTGCCTTGTCTGTTTTCTCAGGATTTACAGGTTATGTATGACAAGAAGATGATTATTTTTCTGGAAGGGAAGCTTTGATTGTTCATTTTCTTGGAGGAAGATTTAACCTGACCACCTTATTATCCATACCGAGCGAATTAGGGGAGTATTTGATTTCATTTGTTTTACTTATTTCACTTTTACATTCTTTACTTGAACATTGGGGACAATGTTCATCTTAAGTGTAAGGGGAGGGTAAAATGATGATACCTTACAAATACACTTTCGCTTGAGTTTGTTTTATTTGATAGTAGATGTGTAATAAAACTATGATAAATACTTGTTAGTGCAATTTTAGCGCCAAATTTAAAATTTTTTACAACATTTAGGAGTGAAACTTTAGCCATAACAAGCGTCTCATGGATAGGAGATTGTATGGCTAGCACATAACCGTACTATTCAGAAAAATTTTCCACCCAAATATGTGAGGTTCGCCTTTAGATTTGATAGGAAAAGCATTTATTATTAGTGCTTATGAGTGTACTGGTAGCATTTAGATTCTAGAACTTGCGTTAGTGATGCATCCCGAGACCGCTAGTGAGACTACATTCGTGTAGTAGGATTTACTACATGATAAGAGGCATTAGGATTACCCTTGTGTTAAACCCGTATTATAATTACTTGACCATTTAAGTCATATTACTTGGCTAGTTAAGTCAACTAATTTTCCCACACCCTTAGCGTTGTACTTATTTTTAGTACACGAAACCCCTAGTACACCCCTCCGAGCCTATCTTTTCGTTTCTAACTTTAAGCATTTTACTTAAAGGAAGAATTTGTTACACCCTACTTAAATGTACAACCAAATCGCCTTAGCCTTCCGTGTATGCGCTCATTTTTAGTGCATTATTGTTATTTGTTAAACCCTAAATTAACTATCTAATTGATTACATGGTTGCTAAGTCGAGTCATATCCTTGTACATATTGTTTTGGGACGATTGGGACTCATGGGTAAAGTACTTATTTTATGGAGTAATGGGGAAGAACATCATATTATTACCCCCATATGTACGTTAATCTTAAAAGTACTCCAAGTGTTTTGATTTTCTTAATTCGAGTCATTAGGTTAGTTTATTGTAAAGTATGTAAAAATTCAAGTGTAAGGGGAATTTACATTCCCTATGATGTATTATTTTGGATGGTAGGGTAAAAGTGATTAAAAAAAAAAAAAAAAAAAAAAAAAAAATTCGAAAAATCAAGAAAAAAAAATAGAAAAAAGTAAAAGAGAAAAAACATACGGACTACCATCCCTTTTTATTCTATGTTTATTTTATGTTTATGTTATTTTTCATTTATTAGCTTAAGTCGAGTCAAGTCTTGGCTTAGCAACGCCTTGTTGTACATGTAATTAACCAAGATTGTTAACTCGCCACCAGTAAAGACTGCCTATATCCAACAAAACTGTGTATTTCATATCCCTACACCTAACGTTACAACCCTTTAAAAGACCTCTTTGATAGTTTATCCTAGGTGCTTACGCCATGTGGTGGAGGTTTGATCCTTTCCCAAGCCTATGGTAATCTATTTTGCTATGACAGGTAGTGAGAGATATCTTCCGTTTCCATATTGTAATTTATACTTTATTACACCCGAGAGATGTGAGTATCTAAACACTATTTATGAGGTGCTTGTGTATGACCTCCGTGCTTGTCTTTGGTCTTTAGTGGAACGATTATTTGTTGTAATTACTTTTATATTAGTGCTAAATGACCCCTAACTTGTATTTTGACTAGAATAAAAGCGCATTTGCTTGAGGACAAGCAAATCTCAAGTGTAAGGGTATATGATGAGGCGAAAAATGAACCACTTTTAGGGGGTCATTTAAGCCCGGAATTGAATTTATTTGATCAAATATTGCCTAAATCGTTCCTTTTGTGATTTTAGGTACTTTGGGAGTGAAATCTGGAAAAGGAAGCAATTCAGACGTTTTTGGAGCATCAAAGTGATGAAAACGCCAAAGACTTAATTTTCCATGCTGGGAACAGTGTATGACGGCGTCAAGAGGACATTCCTGACGGCGTCAAGAGTAAAACCCATGACGACCCAGTACAAACCTGAAGGCATCACAAGTAGAGAGTCAAGAGTTAATTGTGTGACGGCCTGCAAAAGAGGACTACATGACGGCGTCAGATGTAGATCAAGGCAGTCCGAGGAATTATTTGGCGGCGAGATGACGGCGTTTCACCTTTGTTCTTGATGCCGTCAGCCTCTAAAATCTATATATAGTTTTCTAATTTTCATTCATTAAGAGAGGAACAAGTTTGGAGAAACCCTAAGGCCAAACCATATACGTATTTTACAGCTTTTTCAAGGGTTTTCAGCCCTTGAACCCTTACATGTGCTATTGAGATAAGTATTCTCTTAATTCAATCAATATGTCTATGTGTTGGTTGTCTATATCTTGTGCTTGTCTTGATTCCACCATGTTAGGCTAGATCTATCTTGTGTTTGCTTAGATCTAATGAAACCTAGATGTTAATTATGTGTCGATTACTTGTTTATGGTTGTATTGGATGAATGATTTCAATGTTAGGCTTAAGAAAACTGGCAGATCTCCAATTGGTAACATGCTTGAACGTCTTAGGAAACATGAACCGATGTGTACTAGGTTTTATTGGTTGTATTTAATGCATGAGTAAATTCTAATGATCCCATGTTAGGAGCTTCTTAGCCGGCTCGACATAGGAGTGAAGTAGGCACTCATAGGATTGGGGAGTTAAGTACGCCACCCCATGAATGGTATTAAGGAATACAATCCGTCATCCACGCAACTATAACAAGTAATTAACGTGTAAAAGATATCTAGGGAGTAGTGAAATCTAAGTAAACACACTTCTCAACTTATTGCTCACAATCTTAGTTTAATATAGTTTTATTTTCATTTTAGTATTTTATTTTGATTGCATCTTAGTATTGGGTTAGTTGACTAGCAACTAATTCCGCCCAAATCCTTCAAACCCGAGATTTTAATTTGCTTTCTTAAAAATATAAAAAATATAAAAAGAATCATCCCTCATCTCTAGACTTAATCTTTAGGTTTTCTAATCCTAGCGACACTATTCCTAGCTGAACGATCAATCCCCCGGTACTTGTCATTATACTATACTACATCGATCAGGTACACTGCCTGGTGGGGGTTGTAAACTCTCAAGATCCCTTGAGAGGTAAAGCCTGGTGCAATCCCTACGCATCAAGTTTTTGGCGCCGCAGCCCGGGGAATAGTTATTGTCTAGGTTAGAATCTCTTTTTATTATGTCTACTTGCTAGATTCCGTTCTAGTAAGATTTTATTTTTATTTTTAGGTTCTCTTTAGTCTATCTTATTTCTTTGTGTGTTTGTTCGTAACTCTTCACCACCTGACATCATGGACGATGGGAACATCTTTGAACCCGTCATCCCACCACAACAAAACCCACCACTAGAACCTCTTAGGCCTCGAACCTTAGGAGAGTATTCCTGACCTAGCCACCAAGGCTACCGAAACACTATTGAGCTCACCGGAGCCAATGTGACCCCCTTGCGATCCGACACCATCCGGTTGGTGCAAAGCGGATGTGCATTCCATGGACTTCGTTCCGAAGATCCAAATCAACATCTTAAGGACTTCCTTAAAATTGTAGATTCCATAGACCTAGATGTTGCAACTAGAGAGACAAGCCGATTACGCCTATTCCAATTCTCTCTACGTGATCAAGCTAGTCAATGGCTTGAGCGTTTACCCGCGGGATCCATCACCACATGGAATTGGGCTTAAATTAACGAACCTAGAGAATTAATTAAATACTTGATACTTCCATTGTGGTTGGCCTAATGAGCACTCATAGCATATTAATATGTTATCAATTTCTTTATCTTATGGCAAGTTAAATAACATCAAGGCAACTTTTAGTTTTTCATGAGATTGGATTTTTGTACACACTTAAAAAGAAAGCTTAATTAATTTAGCTTGAACTCAACATGAAAAGCTTGATACATCCATAAATAAGTATTTACTTGTAATGTATTTATATATAAGCACGTAAAAGCTCAAAAAGTTTGACAATTACTCAGTCGAGTATGTATCGACTCAATAAACATTTCGAGCTCACTTTTCGGGGATCGAGCAAGAGACTCGATAAATTTCGACTTAAACAAGCTCGAGTTACTCGACAAAATCACGACTCATTTACACCCCTAAATTCAAATACTTTGTATTTAAATTCTCTGCTTATTTTAACAGTGTGTCAGCTTGTAATCGTACTACCAATTTGTATGTTTATGTTGTTAATTTTCAATCATTAACATATATTTCACCAACGTTTTTATATCCTTGGTACACGGTAACATTAACTTACTAAAGTATATATCCTTGGAATAAAGGACAAAAGAGAAAGAATTGTAGACCAAACTTTAGAATGATTGTCTTTACTTCTTGTCTTATTGATTGTATATGTTATTGGTTCTCTTCTTTTATAAAGGGAAAAGTAAAATAAAGTAAAAGCTGATACTTAATATTGCTAAATGTTAGTAAAATAAAGTAAAAGCTAATATTCTTACTTGAAACAACATAGAATTTTTAGCTTTATGCTAATTTAAGGGGATGCAATTCCTATAAAAGGTTGCTCATATCCTTTAATCTATGTTGTACCCAATTGTGATTTCCACATTCTTTGTTTGCCATCATACATATAACTATTTTCCTTAAGTTTGAACAACTTTGAATGAATAACTAATGCATGCATGACTTATTAAAAGATTTAAAGTAGGTATAGAAACCTCTTATCTTGTTTGAACAAATAAGGGATTTTTCAAACGAATGAGTATATATTTAACTTTTGTCCTTTAATCAGCATTAACTTTAAATTTATCTTTATCTTTTTCTTTTTTAATATAAAGAAAATGTAAGATATACAAAAGCAATGCCCCATATTTTTTGTTATTAAACAAGATTGATCTATCTCAAGTACATATATATTTTTTAACAAGTTTTTTACCGACTCGGTAAGTTTCTATTAACAAACTAAAAAAATATTTGAATCATCAACAGATTATTAACGAAGTCAGGGAACTAATTAAATACTAACTAATAAGCGCTCGAATCATATTAATATGTTCTCCTTTTCTTTATCTTATTGCAAGTTAAATAACATTGAGGCAACTTTTAGTTTTAATGAGGTTGATTTTCGTACACACTCCAAAAAAAAAAAAAAAAAAAAAAAAAAAAAAAAAAAAAAAAAAAAGCTTAATTAATTTAATGTTAAATATTTTCTACCAGTTGTATCAAGAAAGGCTTGATATCAGTTGGTTCTTCCTCAAACTCGACACGAAAAATACATCCATAAATAAGTATTTAATTCTTGTGTATTATATACAAGCATGTAAAAGATCGAAAAACTCGACAATTACTGAAGTCGAGTATGTATAAGCTCGAGTTCGCCTCGATAAACATTTCGAGCTCACCTTTTTGGGCTCGAGTTATTCGACAAAAGCTCGACTTGTTTACACCCCTAAATTCAAATACTAGGTATTTAAATTCTCTTCTTATTTTAACAGTGCGTCAACTTGTAGTATTCTATGCACATATCGTGCTACTTATTTTGTTCTCTATTGATATTATTTTATCTTCTTCTGAAACATCTGACGAGCAATAGTTTTTATGAATTACAACTAAAGTAAACATATTCTTACCTTGTATATCTTATCGGGTCTTTTCTTTTTAAAAAGTAAAAGTAAAATAAAGTAAAAACTATATGTGGAATAAAGGACAAAAGACATATTCTTACCTTGTTGTAGACCAAACTTAGAATTTTTATCTTTATGCTAACTTAATGGGATGCAATTACTATAAAAGCTTGCTCATATCATTTAATCTATGTTGTACCCGGCCAATTCTAATTTCATCTTCTTTGTGTGCCATCTACTATTAATTATCCATATATTTCTTTTTTGTTAATCTACCCCCCAAGTTTCATATATGGACTCCAATTCCAAATTTCCAATCCTTGAAAAAATAATTACAGCGGTGCAACATTAGCATCCGCTTCATCTCGTAGATTTGCAGCCTCGTTATCCAGACTATGTAGAATTTAGTGATATAAAATGGGATTTCAATCATACATGTGTTGGAATTATTATATCATGACATTCATATAAATAAACCAAGTACATCAAAGTGAGCATAGCGGAAGCAATTATAATAAGATCGAATAACATGTAATTAATTAATCAATGATTAAATAGTAAACATACATTTGTGATTCTAGCCCGAACAAGAATCAAAAGCAATCTTCCGGAACAAGAACCCTAATTAGGGTTTATATGGATTACAAGAATTACCCCTTACCTTTTTGTAATTCAATCCAAGAATCAAACAATAGTGTGTTTGATTCACGTTCTTGTACACACGTACTAATTCAAGAAAAAGTTTATGCAAGTAATAAACACAAAATCTTTTTGGATCTATGAAAATCGAAAACCCTTAGGGTTTTGTTTGATGGATCGACCAAGAAAAGAAAATGGAGAGAAAACACCAAGATGTGTGTGTACAAGTTATGAGAAAAAAATGCATCTTGGGTTTGCTTATATACTATACAAAACTTGGAGCTCAAGGCACAAAGGAGGTGGGTTACCCCCCTTTGCCGATCGGTTTTGGAGCCCCTAGGGGTTTCCGGAACCTTCTCTTGTTTCCATGTTTTGTCTAGTATTACTTTCCTAATCTTCGTTTAATATATAATTAGTCATTAATCATTAAATACTAATTATTATTATTTATTTTGTGTTTAATAATTAATTATAACATTTTATAAATAATTATTACTTTTTCTCTTCATACGTATTGTGTGCAATCCCGTGATCTCAAGTTCGATCCTAACACACGACTATTATTATTTTGTCTATAAAACCAACAACATGTAATCAGTGTCACAAAGATATCAATGTGTACCATAGGTATTGCTACAAATGTACTGATTCATGTGATTATGCGCTCCACACACTGTGTGCAAAGCTTCCTTCGGCGCTAATAGTAAAATCCCATGATCCAAGTCATACGCTTACCCTTGAGACGTGGAGTGATCGCGTTCCCATTTGTGATGTATGTGAAGAATGGGAGCCTCAGAACTTGTGTTACGGTTGTTCAATTTGCGATTCGCGGTCATGTTTAAGCTTGGTACATGTAAAATGCGCCATGATTGGAAGAGAAAATCATATCATCTATCATCCAAGTCACCCGCACCCACTACAGTCTGTTACATCAGAACCAATTCTTTATACTTGTGATGCATGTGGGAAAGAACATAGGGGCATCTTCTATCATTGTACCACATGTTTTCACCACAACATCCATATTGATTGTGCATTCCTCCCCAGAAAATTACACATTCAACAAACTCACCCACTCATCATTTCTTATTCTTCCAAAGATATTGCATATGGTCCTAAATGCAGGGTATGTCGTGAGTATTTCAAATTTAAATATCTTTGGAGTTATAGATGTGAAAGTTGCAGGTACTATGTGCATCTAAATGGTGCAACATCTCCTGGACGTAATAAAAATACATATAAATTTACTAAATATCTCATGCTTCTAATGATTGAGTGGAATCTTGTTTGATAAGTACCAACATCTTAATATTTAACCCATTTTCAATATATGTGCAGGTATAGGCAAAACAATCAAAAATTATAAAGATGCTGATCATCCTAATCTTGTCAAACTCCCATTCCCCGATCAAACATACAGCATACTAAAACATCGGTTTTCCAAAGAATTGGGATCAACAAGTGAAAGGAACCTGAACCACATCAGTCATCAGCATGTGCTAAGTCTGGTAGGCACACAATCCAATGACGGTAAAGGTGCAACCACTTCAAGCGGTGTTAGTGCATTATCATGTCATGACCCAATGAAAAGGATTGAGCTATTATGCAACGGGTGCGTGAGACCAATCATGGATGTGCCCTTTTACAAATGCTCCAGCCAAGACCAATGTTGCGACTTTGTTCTTCATGAGTGGTGCACTCGACTACCTGCTGAATTGCCAAATCACCCAGGTCACACACACACTCTCACTTTTCTTACAAAAGTTCCGGAACATATATTCGGCATTTTCGAGTGTGAAATTTGCAAATTAGTTTGCAACGGGTTCGCTTACGGGTGCACCGAATGTGAATACTACATTGATGTAAACTGTGCATTCATCCCCGATGAAATTACACATGAAGCACACCCCGATCACATTCTTTCACGGTGCAAGGGAGAAATGAAGGAGCCATGCGTTGCAGACGGCGACATTTATGCATGTGATATTTATTTTAGTTGTCGATCTTGTGATTTTTACCTCCATTCTGGTTGTGCTTTATTCTTGCCTAGTATTATACATCACAAGTTGGACAAGCACCCAATGAGGTTGACATACGGTCCGGTAGAGAACCATAAGAGTGAATACATTTGTGAAGTTTGTGAGGAAGGGCTTGACCCAAATGAGTGGTTTTATCATTGCCATGAGTGTGCCTACTCTTTACATACTCGTTGTGCTCCGGTGATACTTAACTTTGAAGCAGCCTATGACAATTGGAGAAGCGTTTATGAGTATTTGAATATTAAGTTTGGGGGAATTTATAATATCGAAGGTCACGAGCACTCTGTATCACTTGAAGTAGGGTCTGACAAAGATGGGGAATGCCCAATATGTCATGGTGACGTGATAATAAGGGATAATTACCAAAACGGATCAGTCGCCAAAAGCACTTTACTTAAATAGATGTTTTTAAATCACTTTCCTTTAGCGGATCAGGGCAACTTGGCGACTGAGCGACTCAACAAGGGTGTGACACGTGTCCTATTATTTTATATTATAGTACATGTATGTGTAAGGTATAATGTATAGGGCAACTCGTACTTTTTGGGCAACTAGTATAGGGCAACTTTTTGTGATTTAATTTAATTTTATACAATCTTATCACCTAATCCTCATTAATCACATACCCACCTCATTTATTTACACACACTCTTTTACTTATTTACACATACACAATCCACAACCCTCATTTATTTACACCACCAATCCTCACACTCTCTTCTTGTCAAAACTTCCAACCACCACCGAACCTGACAACCACCGTAGCTGAGGAAAACAGTTAAAGAAGTCAACAACAAAAGTATTAACATTTTACTACTAATCAAGTGTTAGATGTTATTTTTCATAGATTTGTACATATTAATTGTAGATCTGAGCTGTATTTTATTTCAATATTTGAAAATAGTGTTTTTTTTTACAGCCGCCTCTCCGCAGCAAGTGGCTTGTCGCCGGAAAGTTGCCGTTGCCGGTACTGTATCGGTGAATGTTGATAAAGTAATGTTTATTCTTTTGTTTTCACATAGATGTGTTATTCTTTAGATCCACATGAGCTTACGATTTTTTTTTTTTTTTTTTTTTTTTTTTTTTTTTTTATTATTAAAGATAAGAGACGGCCACCATGAAGGATAATCGGACTTGGCTACAGCTGTGGCGGCAGAAGCGGAGTAAAGTTTTTTCAGATAAGATTACATTTTCATGAGTAAATTAACACCTTTGATTGAGTAATATGGTTTGACATATGTGTTAATTAAGTACCAAAAGAAACGTAATACTTATATGGACATATGTTTTAATTATGGACCCAAAAATTACATATGACTTGCATATAATTTGAGATATGTGGTAACACATATGGTGTTAACACAATGTGGCAATAGTTTGAGTTTATATTTGTTAAAGGTTATATTTAAGAAGGTAAAGTTGCAGTTTGATGTACTTGTAGATTCTATGAAAGTGTTTGAATTTGAAGTTGAATGTATCAAGGTATGTAATAGGTCCTCGAATTACTTGATGGCTCAATGCTTTGATATGGAATTTACATATCATCTAAAATCATCCATCTACCAAGTAATTCGGCCATACACAGCTTGTTACATTGAACTTCATCTGTAGAACCTCAATTATAAAGATGCGTCTTTCCAGCGTTTTTGATGGTGTTCGAGAGTTAATTTGAACACCGTCCCTAGTATCATTTGTGTGGTTGATGTTGATCACAAGTTAGTGCCTTTTTTGTAGCCGTATCTTTATGGACGGTGTTGAAAAAAACTCTCGAACATCAACAACAACGCTGTAAAGACGTATCTTTATCATTGAGGGGTGTTGATTACGATAATGATATAGTGTGTATTGTTCATGACAGGCCACACTCCTTCATTATCCCATTCAACACGAGTCCTAATACTCACTTTTATCTAGAATCTACAATTGTATCATACTTTATGTAATCTTAGTTAGCTTAATAGCCCAACGTTGTTGTGTTATGCGTGTTGCTTTATTAACTAAAATATGTTTACTTTAAAGTCCATCACATTATTCATTTTTTAATATTGACAAACGATGTTACAACATATTTAGCCATTCTTAGTGTCCACAACAGTTCCTTTTGTTATTTCATCAATCTAGCAATTTGCTTGGTGCAAGCTTTTGCTCAAAGAGTGATGAAAAAGAAAAAGGGAGTGGTGGGGGCACTCAGAAGGGTTAAGTATGTTGATTTTAGTCTATTTTAGTTGCACAAACTAAGTTGTAATAGACATGTAACATCGTGTGTCAATATTGAGAAATGAATAACGTGATGCAGTTTAATAAACTACATAATTACTTGTGTTGTGTTTGTTTCTATTGCCTTCTTGACATAAAGTTTGTTTGGTTGTTTCCTTCTTTCCCTAGGCTTTGAAACTGTTAATAAAACTGGTAACAAGAAATGACGAGGCCGTCTGTACGTGGTACCAAACCGCCAGACAGTACTCCAAGAGGATTGCGAAGCCGTTTATTGATAATCAATCCGGAAACCATATCCCCTCCTACACCTCCTGAATTTGACGATCCTTTGGAACTACGACAATGGGTGCCATTTCTAGAGGTATGCAAAAGTTTAACTATGTTTTCCCCCTCAATTTTGGTTATCTACTACATGTGATATTTACATAAGTTAGATGCGTTAGTCGAGTAGAAACGTTGAATCATAAGTAAGTTAGGTTATACAGCGATTACATAACTATTCAATTCAATAGGTTCAAACAACCTTAGGGATTACATTTTTCGAAATCTTAATGACTACAGCAATCTTAGTTTTCAGGAGATGAGTCTAATCCTAAATGGGCCGACTCGTAGTCAAATTCTTCAATATCTTCTTGTTCAATCTCCTCATCACCATCCTCTGGTTTGGCATCTTCAAACAAATTCATCCGTGGCATATTGTCCAGTTGGTTCGCATGATCTTCTGCGAGTCGTTTTTTTCTTTGTTTCTCTGCTGCTGCTTCCTTTTGTTCTCGCCCCATGTTTAACTCAAACTCGTTTTCCCACTGGATGTATGTTTCGTCAGAATCCCATACATAGTCATCTGACTTGGGGCTCTTTTTTTTTTCTTCAACAATACCTGTTACATATAAATAAACCAAATTAATTTGTAGTAAGCATAAATAAGTTTCTATTAGATTATTACCAAAAAATAAAAATCTAACATACATTTATTTTTCTCATCCTTTGATACACTTTTTTCGTCAACCAATTACTTTCTGCAAAAGATTAACAAAATTAGGACACATAATATACAAGTAATTAATTTTTTAAAACAAAAAGAAAAATATAACTACATACTTTGGGGGTTTCTCTGTCTGCAACTCAATATTTGCATCAGTTGCTGGTCATTTTTTTGATGATGAAACTGTTTTGGATGAAGACATTCTTGGTTATGTTTTAGATTAGGATTCACAAACAGTATTTGGTTTTACTAGTGTTTAAGATTGGATGATGTAAATTGGGTGAATAGAACCCTGCCTATATAGATGAATAAGAGGGCAAACCAAGAGGCACCATTTGAATTAACTATACTTTATTTATTGGAAGTTCAATGTAATAAATAGTTGAATTTAGTTTAATGTTAAAAGGTGCAATTAACTGTTAAAAATAACTGCACTAATATAACTGTAATACAGAGTGTAACCATTATGTAACCAAAACAAATATATTATGTTTAACTTTTATTTGTAGTAGCAATTTAGTTGGCGCAACCTTTTGGTCAAAGAGTGTTGAAAAAACAAAAGGAATTGTTCGGGGGACGCATAAGGGTTGTTCATTTTAGCCTATTACATTTGTACAAACTATGTTGCAATAGACATTTAACATTGTTTTGAGGATTGAAGCAATGAGACCATCATTCACTAACCATACTCAATTAATATAGAATGATAAGAAGGAAAGAGAGGATGTCGTAGAAGTGTCTTTGGTGCAAATACAATTTTTTGCCATATCCTCTTTTTCCTTCTTATCATCCCATATTGATTGAGTCTACCCAAGAATTCTGAGTTCCCAAAATATATTATAAGATACGACATTCATTACTTTATTAGGTACTTATTTAGGGTCTTTTATTTTATACATTGAACTTGTGTATGTCATGGGCTTTTTTTTTAACTAAAATGTTATGTGCAAGGGTTTATTTTGTTATATGTAAAACTTTTGTTATTTTCAATGGTGAATTGATAGTTTTGCATGGGGAAGATGAACTTCCTGCGTCGGTTACTACAGTAGTTATGTCATCCCCTATTTATATTCCTGGTTTAGTTACTAAATAATATTTCTAACCTAACTTATCATATCAGCCACCCTACTCCGTCATCCATTATCCATGGCTTCTACTTCTTCCAACAACATCAATGAAATCAAAGCAGCATCTAGGTCTTATAATTTGGCAACAGCATTCAAGTTCTATTTCAACAATGAAATTGCTGAAGAGAAGGCTTGTTTGAAAAGATACTTGGATGAGCGTAACCAACTCGAAAAGAAAGTAGAGGACCGTCAGGTTACACTCAATGAGACTCATCATCTGCGTTCATTCAACCAAAAAGCAGTTCAAATTCTTCGTTGTCTAGTTGAAACACAGGAAAGGGAGCGTAAAAGGATTCTTTTGTTGACTGCTCTAATCAATGATATCAGTGACGGGATTCATGAGAAGGAGCGCCAAGCTAAGCTTATGGAGGTTCATGAACAACTCTCCTCTGATGAAGATTAGAGTATCGCCATAATTGTTGTCTTTTGGGGTTATATTTTCGTACTTGTTTTTGTTTCTTTATGTTGAATGCTTGATTATCAAATGGCTGTAAGCCTCAAATTGTAATGACTTTGAATTATAATGAAAATTAAGTTTTTGGTTTTTCCTTTTTCAATTGTTGATGCAAATGCGACTCTCATCCATTTGTTGTGGTTGTTTAGTATGGACATGATTTGTCATGGTATATTAATTCTCTATTTGTTCCATATCATATACTTTTTTCTACTGGATCTCCACTACACATAAATTCATTCAATATTGAATACTTGAATCATAGTCATATTTTAACAACAGGTTATATTGAATACTTCAATCATATTCATATTTAAATATGTGCATTCGAATGGATAAAAGTAAATGGATGTCTAAATGGGTGGTTGGCAGTTGGCACACAGGCCATTGTGTTATGCTGTTTTCAAAAAATTTGCTTTTGGCGGTCCTTGTCCCCCTTTTTCCCGCCTATCCTCTTGGGAACCGTTGAACCACTACTTCCCCAGGCTATTTAAACCCTCGATTGTTTGGGTAAGAACACACAAAAACAAACATATTCCCTTTACAAGATACACAATTAACAATGGCAGTAAATACACCGTTTCAAAAAGTAGTGGACCATAACCACAATGTGGTGGCACAACCAAATGTGGTGGAGCCGCCGCAAAAAGTAGTGGACCATAACCACAATGTGGTGGAGGTGCGGCGAAATGTGGTTTTAGATCAGCACAAAGATGTGGAGGAAAGTGGTAATGGTATCGGGCAGAGGGATCCTTTAAATTTTGAAAAACGGATTAGTGATCTTGAAATTATCTATCAACAACTCAAAGAAAGGAAGGAAAGGAGGCAAAGGGATGAAAGCATGGAATACAGCTCTGGTTCGAACAGTTTTGGTGTTTGAATGTTTGTATTTTTCTAGTATCTCATGCTTATGGTGTTTCAATGCTTTTAGTATGGAAATAAATAGGTTATGTATGGAATGTTTCTTACTTTTGATCAATATTAATTAAAATTAGTATGTTTAATTAATTGTTTACGCTTGATTGTGAATGTTTAATTTGGATGAGAGTTTGAATCTTTACAAATTGGTTATGTTGGACAGCAACATTGAGTTGTATCAGACAAGTTGTATAGTGTTTTTCACATTATGGATGTCTTATTTTGTTATACATTCTGTTTCTTTGGCCATGTCCTAAATTGTTTTATACACTTTCTACAAATTAGTTGGAGATTAATATAAATTTACCTGATGGAAAAAAAATGATGATCAAATAACAACATAACAGGGTAAACCAATCTACAACCATGTTTCAAGGTTTCATCTTTTGAACATTAACAAGATGGAAAAAGGAAACCCACCACAAAACAATCTAATACTTATGTTTCACATATATCTTCGGAAGTTGCCTTGTATTGTTGATTGTGGCCTTTTGTGGAGCTAGAAATTGCATTCTGCTAGTACCTTCCACTTGTGACTGTGGTACCTTAATTGTATTGCTACCACTTGGTTTAACACCTTGTGGTTGTTCCTCACCGTATACTTCCCGTCTTAGGTCTTCTAGATCTTTAGGTGGCAATTGCATATTTGGTTCAGCATTTGGTCCATATCGCTCATAAATCTCAGGAAATATGACCTCTCTTAGTACCTTGTTGGACCATTCCCTATCGTCAGGGTTTATCTTTTTAAGTCTTTTACGACTAGACATATTCTTCGGGCAGTGATGCAAAAATGCTGAAGAAATTTACTACAATGGGGAGTAAAAAGATATGAGGTGAGGAATGAGATGTGACAATCAGGAAGAAGATGTGGAAAAAAGGAAAACCCTATGCCCACTCTTAAATAGAAAAACCCAAAGCAAAAACTTAGTCACATGGAAACACTGCAGCATATTTCACACAGTTGTAAGTAAACCCAAACCACAAAGTCAGTCATATTCAATAAGGATTGAGTTTTGAAAATAAACCCAAACCACACAATATTTTCAATTAAATAGTCATATTCGGCATGACTTTAATAGTCAAACTAGGTATGACTTTAATAGTGGTATTAGTCACATTTTGCACCCAAAAATATGTTTACTTTGATATTGTATTCTGGTATGTAAGTGGGTTATTAGTAACGGTATAAACCGTTTACAAGTTACCATATAACGTTTACAAGGGTTAGTAATTTAGTTTTTGGTTTACGTTGACTTTAATAGTCAAAAGTGGTTTTTCCAAACACTGCAGTATAGAACTTTACTGCATATACATGCTAATGTAAATGGAGAAACATAAAGCATCTAAAAAGAAGCATATAATTTCATTGATGAAAAGTAGAGGTCTTTGGGTTTATGTTTCTATTGGGCCAAGTTGCATAAACATTGAAAAAGTTGCCCATAGTTTATAAAAGTTGCCCAATCAAAATTTTGCCAATTTGTACCTGACACTTGTCATAAGTATACACAATGTGGTCAGAAGTACAAGTTGCCCAACAATACTGTGGGATTTTGTCAGTAAGTGCTAAAATTAAAAGTCAAACTACAAAACTCAAAGTTACTTAACACTAGATTAAATCTACAAGTAAACCATCATTCAATTGAACTATACATAATGAAACCCATAAAAGCAAACCAACATTAACAAAAGAAAATACCAAGAAATACAAATGTAACATACTAGTGTTTATAATTTTTGTAAGGTTCACATTGTTATAAAAATTTGTTTTGCAAGTTATGAAATACAAATGTAACATAATAGTGATTGGGTTCAGTTTCACATTAATTATAACTAGTAAATATTGATTTGATTGACATGAATTAGACCAAAAAAGTCTGCCTGGGAAGACAACCACTATGTAACAATTTATTGCGGGTTTAATTTCTGCAATGATTACGTTTACCACTTGTTTACTACTAGTAATTTTTTGTATTTTATATAATTGGAGTTGCTCATTGTATGGTTTCATGCCTTTCTTATAGGTGTTATACACAACACAAAACCTAGCTTGTTTTACCATAACCAGAGAATCATCAAAAAAATGGCTGAAAAACCTAATCTGAAAGAACTTCAAGAGATGAGTGGTTCAGATGAACTACATAAATGTATAAAGTTCCTGTTCTCTCAAGAAATTCCGATGAATGAAACGATGCTCATGTGGCTTGGTGAGCGACGCGATGAGCTCCGTATCAGCATTGACAAGCGTTCAGCGAGAATGAATGAGTTTTTTGACCTTAACTTCGATGAAGAAGAAGCTGCTGATGATACCTATGAATCCCTTCGTGAGGTTCAAGTGATGGAGGTCCGTTTGCTCGAGTCCTTTGCGGCCATTCTGAAAGAAGTTCGTGCTCTTATATCCAAGAAGGAGCATGCCATTGCCACCTTGAATAAGTATGATTAGGACTAAAGGTTAATTGTTGTTTAGGTTCTTTTGTGTTTGTCAGTCGTGTAGGTACTTTGGTTTGGTTTGGTGGTCTTTTATTTTGATGTTGTTTGATGGTTTAATGGAACTGCTCTGCAATTACCCAGTTAAATAATGAATGGTATTTATGTTTGTATGTAACATTCTTGTTTAATTTGTTGAGGTATTTATGTGTGACACAAAACCATGTTAACAAATCATACTGGTTGTCAAACCCATATGAACTATAAACATTATCAGCACAATCACACACAATGCTTAAAGATTTTATGATCCAGATAGCTTGTATATACTTACTTACAGATGTTTTAAGAGATGCGTATAGCTGCTTACTTGTGTAAGTCCTCGTTAAAACAACATTTGACAATAAAAGTCAACTCTTTGTTGCATAATACATAAACAACTCTATTTTTGGGTTAAAACAGCCTAATACACATATTAATGAACCTTGTTATTTGGATCACACCTCAACTATTACTGGTAAAAACTAAACAACAAAAACATTTAAACAAATAACATAATAACTAATTATGCATTAATACCGTTGTGAAAATACATCCATTTCAGACCTGATAGAAGGACTAAACACCATCATACATCAACAAAACTACCTAAACACGTACCATAAACAAAATACATCATAACCCAGTACCAAACTTGCTTTCCATTACTTTTATAACCAAAATACCACCACAAAAGACGTTTTACCTTGAAAAAGATGGTTGTTCACAACTGGGCCAAACAATAAGAAAGTTAATATTTAAACTGCATTAACTTCTTCATGATCCTTGACTTATCACCAGCACGGCGAAGACTTGCCTGTCGCCTTTTAATCAAGTACTCAATTTCTTCCAAATCCTCCTGCTGCGATACCTTAAGACGGACCAAGGGTTCTTTCAGCACAGCATAGTTCCCAAACTTTTCAAGCTCCAGTAAGATAGCATGCCTGTGCTTAACACGTACCTCTATTTCCTCGATCATCCTCCCATAATCTTTCTCATCACCCCTATTGGCGTCTCTCTCCCTAGCAAAAATATTATGGAGGACCATATCAATACGCCTACAACCAATGTCATTTGCGATTTGATCGTAAATTGGTATGATAGACGCCATGTATTTTGAAATGTGGTTGCGTATCCAAGAAGAGTGTTGTAGAAGAATATTTTTGGAAATGAAGTAGATCAAGCATTCTTAAATACGCAATAAACTAAAAAGTTGCCCAAAAAATAGTGTAGGAACCAAATTGGAACAGTATTTAGTTAAGTCACAGTTCCCAATGCAAAAAAATTGTTGAAATTGATCAGAGTTGCCCAAAACCTATAAAAGTTGCCCAAGCATACCCTTGCCCAATAACTGCATGACACTTGGCATAACTATAGAAAAGTAACTCACAAGTACAAGTTGGCCATGGGTAGTTTAGGATTTTTTTCGTTTATCTTGACTTTAATAGTCAAACGATGAAACTTTATACATGGGTTTCATTTGTTGGTCTTGAGAATGTTCAAAAGATGAAACTTTACACATGCTACTGATTTAAGTAAGTCATGTTCTTCAAATGAGGTGGAAATCAAGTGTATTTGAACATATTCTTTGTTAACTATTATGGCCACATTTCTGATATACCCAACAAAGTATGCAAACATTGTACATTTACCAATGATCATATATATCATATAAGACATTACTAATTATCAATACTAATGACAAATATTGCAAATATAGGACATTATAATTAAAGATACACAATATATTGTCTCAAAACATCAACAACTACAATTAAAAATACATAACAAATTTTGTGCCCAAACTTTTCTGACCAGCTGGAAGGCCTAGAACGCAATTCGTTATTCTTGGTTGTCTTGGAGCTGAAACCTTAGACATGCGTCTCTTCTTCAGTTGAACATGGCCTTTTGCATCATAACTCTCATCAGAAGAACTTGAATCATCAATTGAGTCAAGACTTGATGGAATATTTTTAGAACGGGAACCTTTTTTTTTTAGAAATAGAACTTATTGGAATTTTCTTTGCCCATGTTTTAGGAGGTCTTTTGTTCACCAAAGAAGCTGAAGGTTTTTTTAGTGTATCCTCATAAAACTCAAGGCTGGTGTCAGAATCCGAATCAATAACTATTACCTCATTTTGTTTGGGTGGTTCCTGTGCCTCCTTGGGCCTTCCAAAAATAGCATCAAGTTTTGCTATAGCCTTTGCCTCCATTGCCAGTTTTTCCTCTTTCACCTCCTTCAGACTACCATACATTACTTCAACCTTTGACACCCTCTTGCCAAGTGATTCAAGCTTTGATACCCTCTTGCCAAGCGCTTCAACAGGTGCACAAATATGAAGTGTCGACAATTAATAAACACATACAATTAAACTAAAAATAATCATAAAAAGAAAGAAAGGTATACACTAACCATTAGCAACATCACGTCGATTGTTCTCCCTTTGGCACAGGTCTTCTAGAATCACCTCAGCCATTTCCTCGTCATCATACCATTTAGTGCCATATTTACTCAAGACATAGTCAACCATAGCATCGTTAACCACCATCTTACTAAAATCATTATTTTTTGAACAAGAAGCTGCCATTGAATGACTTAACTTGAAAACAATGGTTTATTGTTGTGACGAATTAGGATGAGGGTGTGTGTTTCTTTGTTGAGTAAATAGTTGTTAGTTTAATAAGTTATCAGTGATAAGTGATAAGTGATGAATGAAGTTTTGGAATACCGTGTAATAAATGTCTGTATAACCTACGTTCCATTGGCATTATCAAAATGTAGTAGTATACAACGTTCAACGCAAAAGTATTAAGACGTGTGTCTTTTCCAATCAAACCGTTCAGTTGCCTAAAGCAATGGTTATAAATTGGAACATTTGTAAGCAACAAAATCATTCAAAAAAACTTAAAGGTATACAATATCAAAAATGGCATCAACCTCAAAAATTAATGTGCAAGAGAAACAAGAAAAGGTAGGAGCAATGCAACAATAAAAAACAGAGGAGTTTGATGAAAAAGCTTTCATACTTGAAAAAGAAGAAGCTGAAGAAGAAGAAATAGAGGAAGAGGGAACATTTGAAGAAGCGGTGGATTGGTATATGAAAGAAAAGTTTAAATTTCTGGAAAAAATTTTGAAACAATTTGAAAAAAGAGAAAAAGCTGCAAAAGAAAAACCAACCAAGTGTAAATACACTTGGAAGAATATGTTGGCAAACAGAAAAAGCAAAAACATGCCCGATCAGGAAGAAGAAGACTCATCAGATGATGAGTATTTGGATTATGACAACCTACATTTGTCATTTGATCCCGAAAAATGTCAAAAGTTTCATTGTTAATTGTTTAATGTAATGTTTATTTTATTTTCAATGAAATCTTTATTTTTGTGTTCTTTTTTATCGAAATTGAATTCAAATGTTTATGTTCTGTTTCATTAAATTTGTCAAACTAGAAAGTAAGTAACAATGAACTTCAAAGTTCAATCAACAACATTTCTAGGTGGGACAAAGGCAATCAAAGAAAAATGTGTTGACTTTAATAGTCAAATTTTGTTATTCCAAATGCATTTTGACTTTCGAAAGTCAACCTGCGGATTACATGCTTCTGTTTGTTAAAAAAAAAGCATCCTATTGAAACAACACTGATGAATTGAAACTAGATAATCATTCATTGTTTATTATTGTAAAAATGTTTTGTTCATAAACATTAAAAAATTACAAATTGTTTATGTATGCTTTTGCATATTACATCCTACAACAGCCTAGTTTCATTAAAGATAAGACTGGAGGAAGCAACAACCTTAGAGCGACAGAGTGGAGGCGAGAGAAACATTCAGCAGAGACGGCAATGGCGGATGGTGGTGCACTCAGGTGGTACTCAGATACGGTGGTGGTGGTGGAGAGGTCAGGTGGTATTCAAATATGCTTGTTGCTGGTGGTGGTGATGGTTGAAGAATCTATGAGAATCAAATATGCTTGCTGGTGGTGGTGGTCATGGTTGAAGAAGCTATGAGATTGATGGGGTATATAGTATATATATAGTGTGCTTTGAAGTGTTTAGGACTATATTAATTTGTTTTGTGAACGTTAAGTATCATTAAAGCTAAATGACCAACTTAATCTTTGTACCATATGATTGTTAAAAGTGGTGAAAGTACAAAAAAAAAAAAAAAAAAAAATTGCCCAATACAAGTCGCCCAATATATAGCTAGTTGCCCATGAAAAAACCTTAAAATACCTTACACAACACTTACACATACCTTACAAATACATTCTAATTTTTGTACTTTAATAATTAAATATTGGACACGTGTCAAACTCTTATTGAGTTGCTCAATTTTTTAGTTGCCCGATCTAATTTTGGAAAGTGAAATTTCAAAGTCTAAAAAGTGACTAGTCAAAAAGTCAATGATCCGTTTTGGTAATTATCCCAAGATTTAATCATTAAGTGTCAGAGTTGCAAGCTCGCAGTGCATTGGTATTACGATTGTTATAAGAGATTGTAATGTGTTTTTTAAGTAATGTTTCGAATTTGATGGCTTGTAATATTTGCTTACTCAATGGACTTTTTGCTTTTTCATATTCATATTTTCAATAAATCGATCTATTCATATTTAAGTTTTTGCCTTCTCATATTTATACTTTCAATAAATCTATTCATATTTAAGTTTTTGCTTTTTCATGATTTATCCTTTCAATAAATCTATTCATATTTAAGTTTTTGCCTTTTAATATTTGTGTTTTGTGCGTGCTATATGTTATCTTAAAGAGGTCTTCAAAGTGTTTAATGTAGTAGCTTAATGATTGTATAGGACTAAACAATTATCTTAGCATTTGAAGATAGCCTCATGGAGTTGTATTATATTCTTTTCTTGATACAGTTAGACAATATTTACCTTTAAATTGATTATGCTTTTTCTTTTTAAAAGTGTACAGAAATCAAACCTCATAAAAAACCAAAAGTCGCCTCGAAGTTATTTAACTTACCATATGATAAAGAAAAGGAGAACATTATACGCTTTGAGTGCTTATTAGGCCAACCAAAGTTGAAGTATATATCAAGTGTTTAGTTCTCTGAGTTCGTTAATAATATGTTGGTGATTCGCTCATCATCCTTTATTTTGGTTTTAAATATTTCATTCATATACCTGAGATAGCTAGCTCAATCTTGTTTAATAAGAAAAAATATTGATTGTATCGTGATAGCATTGCTACAAATCAAAAAATTTAATTGCAAGTGTACGTTAAGTGACTAGGTTCGAGTATTAATCCAAAATTATTGTCTTTACTTCTTTTAGTCTTTTATATATCTTACAGTTTTTTTTTATTATAAAAGAAAAAGATAAAGATAAAATTAAAGTTAATAATACTTAAAAGGTATATGCAAAATAAAGGAGAAAAGAGAAAAATAAAGCACTACATAAATTCTTACCTTACAGGGAAATGATTAGGAAGTTTTAGCTTTTAGCTAACTTAACATAGGTATTAGTACAAGTGTCGTACTGATTCATGTGATTATGTGCT
>JARVZY010004185.1:2500-12500 GCA_030686995.1 Artemisia argyi
AAAGAAGAACTAACTTTCTTTGAATTTGAAGTAATAAGACTATCCCAATTATGACACTCATGGAGAAAGAATCTTAATAAATGCAAAGAGGAAGCATCTTTTATCCAATAGCGAAGAGCCTGAACCAAGATTTCCAGATGGGCTGGGTAAGGTATTAGTATATCTAATACATAATTTAAATGTGAAAAGTTGTCCTCTAAAAAAGAAAATATTGAATGAATTGATCGTAAATTATCGAATTTAACTAACCCTTTCTTTTTCTTTTCTAGGGAAGATATTAATCGCAGAGACAATGGAATTTCCAGAATAATTGAAGAAACCTCTGACATTACTTGCGAATAAAAATTATTGTTGTGCCCCAATTGTTTAGAATCATTAACAGAAAGAATAAAATGATTCTGTTGATACATTCGAATGATTAAACGTTTCACAATTAGTAAGCTGAATTTATTGTCATAACCTACATTTTCCAACAAAATAGATCTATTTAAACCATGATCATGAGCAAGTACATAAATATACTCCTGAAAGATAAGTGGATATAAGAAAGAGTGTTGTTGAGATCTATCTAGCCCTAAATAGCTTTGGAATTTCTCCATTTGAAATTCTATTTAAATGAAAGGTAGAGGATTTTTGGGATTATAAATGATACATAGTGCGATACAGTCAAAACAAGGTATTATAGTACAAACCAAATAGATACCTCGGATACAGATAAACTTATCAACGGATTCTCTATCCTCTCTTTTTCCATTTAAATTTAAGTATTTATGTTCGTTTTCATTATAGGATAACAAGATGATTAGAAATCCTTTACTTTTTTCAACCTAATCGCTCTTTTGATTTTGGAAATTTTTTATCAATATACTGTTTCTTATACACATACGTTTCCATTATGAAATGGAGAATGATAATATTTAGGATTCATTAAAAAATCAGGAATACATTCCTGGGAGAAAGCCTTCCCGTATTGGGCACTAATATTTTTTTAACGTCTAATTAGATCGGGTAATCGTTCAAATTAAGAACGGAAGCTCGTTGCTTTTTCTTTCCCTAAAAAAAAATGAAATGAATTGAAGCTTTGGGGCCCTATCCATTTATTAATTCGACCCAACTTGAAATTGACTTTAGTTTCCTACCTTTCAATAAATTAAAGAAGGCTTTGTACCGAGCCGGAAAGAATAAAATATTCTCAAAACTCTTAATTGATACGACATGCTATTTTTTCCATTCATTCCCTTTCAGGATCAGTCGTGGTCTTCCAAACTTTACCGATGGTATGGACGAATCCCTCGCTTCATCTAAATGTGTAAAAGATCCTAGCCGCACTTAAAAGCCGAGTACTCTACCGTTGAGTTAGCAACCCAAATAGAAAAAGGGGTATGTAGATACAATCAGAATAAAAAAAAATTATTAAATCAAAGCATTAATCTACGAAATAAAAAATAGAAAAAAATTTCTAATCTATTTGGAACATAAAAATGACTAAATTAGATGAAAAAAAATTCCCGATCAAAATAAATAAAGAAATGTAAAAAATGCTAGACCATCCCCTATTTCTATGTTATACACTTTTTCAATCAAAAATCCGGGTATCAAATCCAACGAACCCATCATTTGAATCAACAGGTAAAAAAGAAAACCTATGGGACGGAAATAAATAGAACTGCTTATCACGATGAATTATATTTGTTCGATACAATGTTGTCAATATAAACGTTAAGAAAGGAATACGATGGAAAAAAAAAACAAGAACTTAAATTGAAAGAATAGTAAAAAAGGGACTTGTGTTGGATTGGCACTGCATATACATATATACTAAAAATTTTAGTTTAGATGGAGAATAAACAAAGAAGAAGTAGAAAAAGTATTTATGCAATCAAGAGTGTATTGAATCCATATAGAATAAAGAACTTCGATTCCTTGTTTCTTACTTGATATTAGAGGTCGAATGAAAACCATCCAATTGCAGGTAATGCCAAAATAGTTCTATTTTGTGAGGATGAATCAAATAAGGGTTTCCTTAGAAAAGGATTCTATCAAAAAAGATTCTATCAAAAAGGATTCTATAAAAACAATGATAACTAGATACGAATAGAAGAAGAAAAGAAGGAAATAAAAAAACATAGTATAGAAAAGATATCCAAAATGATATAGAAATCATTATCCTACCCTTATTTTTTATTTCCTTAATTTAATTGAATTTCATTTGATTAGGGCAAAACCTCTGCCTTTTTTAAAATATCCTGAACAGTTCCTGTAGGTTGAGCACCTTTTTCAAGGAAATAGAGAATAGCGGGAACGTTTAAATAAGTTTGATTCTTGATCGGATCATAAAAACCCACTTTCTGAAGATCTCTTCCTTCTCTTCGGGATCGAACATCAATTGCAACGATTCGATAGACGGCTCATCGGGATAGATGTAGATGAAAAAGAACCCCCCCCCCCTAGAACCGTATAGGAAGTTTTCTCCTCGTACGGCTCGAGAAAAAATGATGTTTTGTCTATGGATAAAATTAGAATTAGAATAAATAGAAAATCTGTAAAATGAATTATTCTATAATATAATTTCAAATTTCAATTTAACTCATAGTCATTTTTATTTAGCTGCGTTGCTGAAAAAAAATCATTTGTACTCATAACTCAAGTTCAATAATATAATAATAATAATTCTCAAATATATTAAAGATTTTTAAGATATTTTTTTATTGAGTGGTCTTTAACCCACCGTTTTTGTCTCGTTTAAAATTTATTTGGATTCTTTATTCGGATCCGTGAGACAATTGAAGTGGTGTTTCCTTGTTCTGGGATCCTTTATTTTTGTTTTAAATCATTGGGTTTAGACATTACTTCGGTGCTTCTTAATCCTTTCAAAATGGTAGCAACATACCCCTTTTGGGATTTCTTTCTATCAAAGAATCATACCGAGGTTGATTCATGCGCGATACACTGTCGATCGAAAAAGTTTTAGCCGTTCCAACAATTTTGAAAATTTGTTGGAATGGAATCCTTTCGATTTCTATATCGAAGATATACTTACGAAGTTGTTCCAATTTATTAATTGGCATTAACCCTAGATCGTTGCCCCTGAGAAATTAATAAATACTTTCTACTCGAGCTCCATCATGAACTATTTACATTAGAACCCAATAAAAAAAGAAGGGTTCTAGTAGAATAGAACAAACGACGTCGAGCCAAGAGCACCTTCATTCCTATATAAAATGGTGGATGTAACAATAAGAATCCACACCGGATCATGTCCTTCAAGTCGCACGTTGCTTTCTACCACATCGTTTTAAACGAAGTTTTACCATAACATTCCTCTAATTTGGAACCAGTATGGAATTGATTCAATTATGGAATCATGAATAGTCATTGGTTCAGTCGGTACAGAGACATAGTTATTTATATTTAATAGAGAATATCTACACAGATAATAAAGATTTTTCTGAATAAATTTTAGCAAAATGCCGTCTTTTTTTGTCTGAATATAACATTTTTCTATAAATCTCTATCTCAAAAAAATATCTAACAGAAATATTAAGAAATCCAAATATAGAAATAACATAACTAACAGAAATCGCACAAATAAAATAAATAAATAAATTCTATTTGACTCTGCCTCTTCAAGTGACTCAATAAGATAGACTGACCATTTTCAACTTCCCAACCTAGAAGGAATCATTACAAATCTTGATAGTTGAAAAAGTTTTCTACTTCTACATCATTCTTTGAGTCAAGTTTTACTCCTTTTTATTATCATAAAAAAGCAAGATCTCTCTTTCTTTTCAAATGGAATTGTCAATGATGCAAAGCAAATAAGCTAAATAGATCGAACAATAAAAAGAAATATCATTGTTAAATATTTAAATTTTCATATTTTAGGGATGCAATTTAGTTTTCACAAAAATGGAAACACTATTGTCACTGAAATAGGATAACCATACATACCTATAGGCTAAGCACTTCCTCGTTTTATATGTATTTTCATATTTTTTTAACCTGAGGTTAAGTAATCTTTTTCCAACTGTGATCTATGCCCCATTTTCTATGGGTCACAAAAGGGTTCAGTTACTTTTGCATGTCATTTGAACTCGATTTAGTTTGGTTTGTGAAAAAGTCAGATATGATTCCGCGAAGAATAAAAAAAGTCTATCCAAACCTTGAAACAGAACCTTGTTGAACAAAAAAGAAGTATTAGAATACAATGGATATGCTCTGGGACGGAAGGATTCGAACCTCCGAATAGCGGGACCAAAACCCGTTGCCTTACCGCTTGGCTACGCCCCATTTCTATTTTTATTGGATACTTATACTATTAAAGAATAATATTGGTATTAAGTGTTCGTCAATTCCAGTCCAACTATAGAAAATCTTTATTCTTTATAGAATCTATTATAGATTCGTGCTAGGATTTTGGCATGTGTATCTCTAGAATTAATTCAATGGAATTTATTGATCATTACATATAATTCAATTAAGATATTGTATGAAAGTATGATTTCTTCTATTCTCCTTTGAGAATCGGAGGATTTTTGATTGAGCGGAAAAAGAAGGATTTTTTGTCTACCTTACTTTACTTCATTTTTCCTTATATCAATAACTCAATCAAAATGCAATTATCTCGACGAAAAAAATGTCTGTTATGCTTAATATCTTTAGTTTGATCTGTCTTAATTCTGCCCTTTATCCGAGTAGTCTTTTCTTGGCCAAATTGCCCGAAGCCTATGCTTTTTTGAATCCAATCGTAGATGTTATGCCAGTCATACCCCTGTTCTTTTTTCTTTTAGCCTTTGTTTGGCAAGCTGCTGTAAGTTTTCGATAAGATCTTTAATACTATCCTAGAAAATTCATATTTATTCGAGAAAAATTATAACAATTGATAAGATCAAATAAGTCTGACAGTATGAACCTTCGATTCAAACATTGAAATTCTCGGATAGCCACGAGACGCCCTATTTCCTGATTTTAATCCTTTTTACGGCGAAATACCTTATTAGCTTCGGGTCCCTTACAATATCTAATTTGGGTATGAAAGTGATTTGTGGTAATCAAAGACTCTGATTACAAATTTCAACTTCATTTGAATTTCTGAACATTCTTTTCTATTTCTAGAATTCTTTTCTTGGTGTCAAAATAGGATATGTGATATAAAAATGGAGGATCTATTGTCTTTTCTCGTTTTTCTTTTTCAAAAAATGATCTTGGAGGTTGTGTAATGCTTACTCTCAAACTTTTCGTTTATACAGTAGTAATATTCTTTGTTTCTCTCTTCATCTTTGGATTCCTATCCAATGATCCAGGACGTAATCCTGGACGTGAAGAATAATTTTTTTGTTTTTATTGCTTGATTTTATAATTTTCTTAAGATTTTTTTTAGCTATTCCACACATTTAACAAGGAAAAAATAAAAAGGGGTTTGCAAAATTTGAAAGAAAAAATGGAAACTCATCAACGGAAACGGAAAGAGAGGGATTCGAACCCTCGGTACGAATAACTCGTACAACGGATTAGCAATCCGCCGCTTTCGTCCACTCAGCCATCTCTCCCAATTGAAAAAGATAATTACTATGTTACATTACACATCAAGTAAGGATTAAAGAAAGTATTTCTTTCACATTCTTTATCGTTATTATATAATTAGCAATTCAATTTAGATGCTCGAAAGATCCAAATAGAAAGATAAATAAAGAACACCTTCTTTCTTTTATTTTGTTCGAAGTGCCTTTTGGGCCTGGCCCGGTCAATACCCAGCCAGGCCTTTTTTTGTTCCAACGAATTCCCTTTATTTATAGGCAACATACTATAATATAAATAGCCAATTTGGTATCTGTATAAGAATATCCGTTCTGGGGTTTACATATACCTATAATTTTTGTTATAATGGAAATTGAGAAGGATTTTTGATTAAAAAAATAAATTAAGTATGTATCAAAAAATTTTTGCTTATTCTTATGTCATTAGGCAAACCAAAATTGATATTCAAATCCAAGAATAATTCACGAATTGTCAGTCAATAAATAGTTAATGGTTCCCATAAATTTAGGCTTTTTGAGTGAAAATATACATTTGATTTTTCAATATAAAAGTGAGTGGAAGTTTGTGTGTTTTGAGATACTATACAATCAATCGAAGGGGCAGATCAAATACAATCAAAAGGGGAAAAACGGTTTCTTTTCTAATTTTTTCTAAATTTAGAAAAAAGGATTAAAAAGGGATGCAAGTACAATAAACTCAAGTTTACTAATACAACTCAAAAAGGGAAATTTTTATCCTATTGTGTATCGTTTTGGCGGCATGGCCGAGTGGTAAGGCGGGGGACTGCAAATCCTTTTTCCCCAGTTCAAATCCGGGTGCCGCCTCATCAACAAACGAATCGAAATCTCTTGTTCTGTTCCGCTATTTTTTTATGTTCTGGGGATTTTGTAAAAGATTGGAAATCTTTGAATCTAAAATTCAAAGAAAGATTATAATGGTCGAAGCAAGACTTCCAGATTCTCTTCTACTGCTAATGTAATGTCTATTGATTGGGTCTTGAATTACATTGGATAACCGGCCGAGAATTCCACTACTAGTTGGGAAAGTACTTTCTATACTGTAATCTACATATATAGACTCGCGAGAATCTCTGAGTGTTCAGGCATTCAATCACTATTAGATTGAGATTGGATAGATAATTTACCTTTTATAGAAAATAAAAAAAAAAGCCCAAAACAATTTTTACCCCTCGTCAAGAGTATAATATACTATATCCCAACTCCTTCAGAGAGACAATCGGGAAAGGGTACGGATTATAAATCATATAGGAATTTTTAAAATCCATTTATTTGATTGATTCATCAATAGTGTTCGCCCAGAATCCCTTTTTGACTCTGGACCATTCATTCTACTATTATTAGTGAGCAATAATGGAATAATTCTATCATAGAGATAAGGGACATAATTCACATGGATATAGTAAGTCTCGCTTGGGCTGCTTTAATGGTAGTCTTTACTTTTTCCCTTTCACTCGTAGTATGGGGAAGAAGTGGACTTTAGAAGCACTCCTAATTTAGTTGAGAAATGAAAAGGTATCAATTGTTTTATAGATCGTTCTGCAACGCATTCTTTATTTAAATTGAAATAATTTTCAAATAAAAATATCTTCATTTCGAAATTCCATTAGATTCTAGTGGAGAAATGTATTCTATAACAGTAAAACAATTATTTCAGATTCATTGGAAGTTTTCAGATTCATTGGAATATAAATATATATATATATATAAATGTATGAAAGAAAAGATTGGGTCCTACGTCAATTCCAAATATGGATTAATAACTACATATATTGAATTGAAGATTGAAGATAGAAGCTAATATAGCATACCCTTTTTATTAGAAAGTCAAGTACAACTTTATACACTACTATAACACTAATAGAGAGTATGGTAAGTAATAAAGCAATTTCTTACTTACCATACTCTCGGATCTCATAGAATATCGCCGATTATAGCCCCTTGATTTCAGCAAAAATAGAATACTTTTCTTTTGATTTCTTCAAAGAATTCAGAAGTCGAGTTTCATTTAAAGTAATTAATTAATTATTTTGACTTACTGTTTTTACGTAAATTATAAGTAGAAAAGCAGTAGGAACTAAAATGAACAGTGCAGTAGCAATAAATGCAAGAATATTTACTTCCATAATCTCATCGTTTTTTTTTATTTCACAATACAATAACTCGGGATTTAATCCCATAGAGATGATAAATCTTTCACCTGTCAATTCAATGAATGCATTACCTATCGATGATATTGAATCGGATCAATATCATGAATAACAATATCTGAGCTATTAAATTAATTAGTCGTGGAGAATTAATAGTATATAACATATGAAGATCTTTTATCCATACCGAATCCAAGATAGGATTCCCGGACCAATCAAAAATTCCTTTATTTATCCTTCTTTTCTGTTCTTTCTTTTCTATAACCTACCTTAGGTCTTCCTTCTAGAACCATCAAATGAAGTATAATCTAACCCGTCCGTTTCCATTAACTACAAAACCCCACCAACAAACAATACAAGCGAAGTGGAAAAAGACAGGAATTAGGTTTTAAATTTTAGTGATCCTCTTTTCTTTGGAAGACAAAACAAAGAAGTATGAGAAAGACGAGTCGCGGCCGAAAAGATGAAATATTCTGTCAACTTCACTATTTTAGTTATTTTCATTTTATTTTAGGGTGTGTTCTTTCTTCGAGAGAATCCTGAAAAAAAAAAAATAGAGGGAAACCCCTTCGGAATTCAATTATTCTCTCTGTCCCTTCATTTCACAGAAAATGGAGAGGCGAATTGATGTACTTATTGGATCCGTCGGGACTGACGGGGCTCGAACCCGTAACATCCGCCTTGACAGGGCGGTGCTCTAGCCTATTGAACTACAATCCCAGGGAAATAAGAAGAGATCTAGCAGAAAATTTAGATTCTTTTTTTTATTCTCTTGTCTTGTATCAGGTATTTCTTATGAACAAGAGGGTTATACCATCTGATAGTAGATTGGCGAATTGTTGGGCCGAGCTGGATTTGAACCAGCGTAGACATATTGCCAACGAATTTACAGTCCGTCCCCATTAACCACTCGGGCATCGACCCAACGCCTAATTCATTTTAGACGTTCCATAATCAACTTCCTTTCGTCTCCCAAGTAGACTTGACAAATACATATCACTTGAAATCAAATATAACATTTGATATAAAATAGAAAGTCTCTTCTGAGTAGACTAATAGAAGGACTTGACAAATACGGATCACTTGATAGAAAATCCCACTCCTATAGTCTTTAGTCTTGGTATACCCCCAGAGGGACTTGAACCCTCGTTTTCTCCGTGAAAGAGAGAGGTCGTAACCACTGGACCATAGGGGCCTATGCCACCTTCATTCATAAATCAACTAGAAATAGGTAATAAGACAAATACCATAGGTAACTAAGGCCACCTTAACTTAATATAACTCAGGCCTGGAGCCGCCTTTAGGATTTAGGTGATGCATAGTATATAAATAAAAGGGAAAAACTCGTTAACTATTCTGAGGATTAATGGTAATCAAACTTTACCATTAAACTATACAATCTTGAAACTTGATTTCATTGGTCTTTCTCGTCTTTATCTTTCTGATTCCCAAAGGGTTATGCGTTGGATCCAAGATCCTTCACTCCGCAGTAGATTCAAGGTGGTTTACCAAACTATGATTTGTTCGGTCAAATTATATTGAGCCCTAAGTCATACTGTCAATTAACGACACGACAGGACAGGACAAGAGGGCAATAAAAGAAGAGAGAAGACGGAGATCTAGATTAGCTATACCCGCGTTAATAATAATATAAGTTAATAAATACAACATTCATACAGTTTTCTGGTATTCAATATTGAAGTAGATTAGAATATCTATGCCGTTATTATACATTATAATATAATTAATAAGTTTTGATATTATCAATCCCAAAGCATTGTAAGCCTAAGTGGGAGAATTGGGTTTCTAGGACTGTTTTATCAATTCTGTTTCGGTTGCATCTCTTAAAAATGACAATTAATTCAAGTTCAGTATAAATTTTTATTCCACCTATTTCATAGATTCCAGTCAAAGATTCATAGAATCCAAATTCCATCATTGCTAGATTTGATTTTGATGGATAATGCGCCAGCAAAAATGGTATTTTTTTTTTTTTTTTTAGAGAATTCGATATGGATGAATATAAATAACTGACAATTTCAAAATAATCCGGGATAGACGCAATGTCCACAATACCTGGATTTAATCAGATACAATTTGAAGGATTTTGTAGGTTCATTGATCAGGGTTTGACAGAAGAACTTTCTAAGTTTCCTAAAATTGAAGATACAAATCAAGAAATTGACTTTGAATTATTTTTGGAAAGATATCAATTGGTAGAACCCCTGATAAAGGAAAGAGATGCTGTGTATGAATCACTCACATATTCTTCTGAATTATATGTATCCGCTAGAC
>JARVZY010004185.1:17500-23440 GCA_030686995.1 Artemisia argyi
GAAAAAAAAAACCGATTGTATGGGAAATACTTCAGGAAATTCTGGATGACCATCCTGTATTGCTGAATAGAGCGCCTACTCTGCATAGATTAGGCATACAGGCATTCCTGCCCATTTTAGTGGAAGGGCGTGCTATTTGTTTACATCCATTAGTTTGTAAGGGCTTCAATGCAGACTTTGACGGGGATCAAATGGCTGTTCATGTGCCTTTATCTTTGGAGGCTCAAGCAGAGGCACGTTTACTTATGTTTTCTCATATGAATCTTTTGTCTCCAACTATTGGAGATCCCATTTCTGCACCAACTCAAGATATGCTTAGTGGACTCTATTTCTTAACGAGTGGAAATCGTCGGGGTATTTGTGTAAATAGGTATAATCCATGTAATCGTATAAACTATCAAAATGAAGATAATAACTATAAGTATACAAAAAAAAAAGAACCTTTTTTTTCTAATGCCTATGATGCAATTGGAGCTTATCGGCAAAAACGCATCAATTTAGGTAGTCCCTTGTGGCTGCGGTGGCGACTAGATCAACGCGTTATTGCTGCAAGAGAAACTCCCATCGAAATTCACTATGAATCTTTGGGGACCTATTATGAGATTTATGGACACTATCTAATAGTAAGAAGTATAAAAAAAGAAATTCTTTATATATATATTCGAACCACTCTCGGTCATATTTCTCTTTATCGAGAAATAGAAGAAGCCATACAGGGGTTTTGGCAGGGCTGTTGTAATTCTATGCTACCAGGGGGAATTCGAGTCTCACCGGGTTAACTAGGACTATAATTGCAATTGCGGAATTTCTACGTGAATCAAGATCTAGAAAAGGAAGTTTTACAATCACTGACTCAAACCCATTGTCAAATTCTACTCAGCGCAATATGGAGGTACTGATGGCAGAACGGCCCACTCAGGTCTTTCACAATAAAATGATAGACGGAACTGCCATGAAACGACTTATTAGTCGATTTATTGATCACTATGGAATAGGATATACATCACATATCCTGGATCAAGTAAAGACTCTGGGTTTCCGACAAGCTACCGCCGCATCCATTTCATTAGGAATTGATGATCTTTTAACAATACCTTCTAAAAGATGGCTAGTTCAAGACGCTGAACAACAAAGTTTTATTTTGGAAAAACACCATCATTATGGGAATGTACACGCGGTAGAAAAATTACGTCAATCGATCGAGATCTGGTATGCCACAAGTGAATATTTGCGACAAGAAATGAATCCTAATTTTCGGATGACCGATCCTTTTAATCCAGTCCATATAATGTCTTTTTCGGGAGCCAGAGGAAATGCATCTCAGGTACATCAATTAGTAGGTATGAGAGGATTAATGTCGGATCCCCAAGGGCAAATGATTGATTTACCCATTCAAAGCAATTTACGCGAAGGACTCTCTTTAACAGAATATATTATTTCTTGTTACGGAGCCCGTAAAGGAGTTGTGGATACCGCTATCCGAACATCAGATGCAGGATATCTCACGCGCAGACTTGTTGAAGTAGTTCAACACATTGTTGTACGTCGAACAGATTGCGGCACCGTCCGAGGTATTTCTGTAAGTCCTCGAAATGGAATGATGGCGGACAGGATTTTTATCCAAACATTAATTGGGCGTGTATTAGCAGATCATGTATATATAGGTTCGCGATGCATTGCTACTAGAAATCAAGATATTGGAGTTGGACTTGTCAATAGATTCATAACTTTTAGAGCACAACCAATCTCTATTCGAACTCCCTTTACTTGTAGGAGTACGTCGTGGATTTGTCAATTATGTTATGGCCGAAGTCCAGCTCATGACGACCTGGTCGAATTGGGAGAAGCTGTAGGTATTATTGCAGGTCAATCTATTGGAGAACCGGGCACTCAATTAACATTAAGAACTTTTCATACCGGCGGAGTATTCACAGGGGGTACTGCAGAACATGTGCGAGCCCCTTCTAATGGAAAAATAAAATTCAACGAGGATTTGGTTCATCCGACACGTACACGTCATGGACATCCTGCTTTTCTATGTTCTAGAGACTTATATGTAACTATTGAGAGTGAAGATATTATACACAATGTGTGTATTCCGCCCAAAAGTTTTCTTTTAGTTCAAAATGATCAATATGTAGAATCAGAACAAGTCATTGCTGAGATTCGCGCGAGAACATCCACTTTGAATTTGAAAGAGAAAGTTCGAAAACATATTTATTCTGACTCAGAGGGCGAAATGCACTGGAATACCGATGTGTACCATGCACCTGAATTTACATATGGTAATATTCATCTCTTACCAAAAACAAGTCATTTATGGATATTATTAGGGGAGCCCTGGAGATCCAGTCCAGGCCCCTGTTCGATCCATAAGGATCAAGATCAAATAAACGCTTATTCTCTTTCTGTTAAGCGAAGATATATTTCTAACCCCTCAGTAACTAATAATCAAGTTAGACACAAATTTTTTAGTTCGTATTTTTCTGGTAAAAATCAAAAAGGAGATAGGATTCCTGATTATTCAGAACTTAATCGAATGACATGTACTGGTCGTTGGAATCTCAGATATCCGTCCATTCTCGAGGGGAATTCTGATTTATTGGCAAAGAGGCGAAGAAATAGAGTCATCATCCCACTCGAATCGATTCCAGAAGGAGAGAACCCACTCATACCTTCTTCGGGTATCTCAATTGAAATCCCCAGAAATGGTATTCTCCGTAGAAATAGTATTCTTGCTTATTTTGATGATCCTCGATATATAAGAAAGAGCTCGGGACTTACTAAATATGAGACTAGAGAACTTAATTCAATCGTCAACGAAGAGGATTTGATTGAATATCGAGGAGTCAATGTACTTTGGCCAAAATACCAAAAGGAAGTAAATCCATTTTTTTTTATTCCCGTGGAAGTCCACATTTTGGCCGAATCTTCTTCCATAATGGTACGGCACAATAGTATTATTGGGGTAGATACACAAATAACTTTAAATCGAAGAAGTCGGGTAGGCGGATTGGTCCGAGTGAAGAAAAAAGCAGAAAAAATTAAACTGATAATCTTTTCTGGAGATATCCATTTTCCTGGAAAGACAAATAAGGCATTCCGATTGATACCACCAGGAGGGGGAAAACAGAATTCCAAAGAATACAAAAAATTGAAAAATTGGCTCTATATCCAACGAATGAAACTTTCCAGGTATGAAAAAAATTATTTTGTTTTGGTTCAACCTGTAGTCCCATATAAAAAAACAGATGGTATAAATTTAGGAAGACTTTTCCCGCCGGATCTCTTGCAGGAAAGTGATAATCTACAACTTCGAGTTGTCAATTATATCCTTTATTACGACCCAATTCTTGAAATTTGGGACACAAATATTCAATTAGTTCGGACTTGTTTAGTGCTGAACTGGGACCAAGACAAAAAGATCGAAAAGGCCTGTGCTTCCTTTGTTGAAATAAGGACAAATGGTTTGATTAGAGATTTTCTAAGAATCGACTTAGCGAAGTCCCCTATTTCGTATACCGGAAAAAGAAATGATCTGTCGGGTTCAGGATTGATCTCTGAGAATGGATCAGATCGCGCTAATGTCAATCCGTTTTCTTCCATTTATTCCTATTCCAATCCCAAGCCAAGGATTCAAGAATCCCTTAATCCAAATCAAGGAACTATTCATACGTTATTGAATCGAAATAAGGAATCTCAATCTTTGATAATTTTGTCATCATCTAATTGTTCTCGAATAGGCCCATTCAACGATGTAAAATCAACCAATGTGATAAAAGAATCAATCAAAAAGGACCTGCTCATTCCAATTAGGAATTCGTTGGGCCCCTTAGGAACAGGCTTTCCAATTTATAATTTTGATTTATTTTCCCATTTAATAACCCATAATCAGATCTTGGTAACTAACTATTTGCAACTTGATAATTTAAAACAGATTTTTCAAATACTTAAATATTATTTACTGGATGAAAATGGTAAAATTTATAATCCCTATTCGTGCAGTAACATCATTTTGAATCCATTGAATTTGAATTGGTATTTTCTCCATTACAATTATTGTGAAGAGACATCTACAATCGTTAGTCTTGGGCAGTTTCTTTGTGAAAATGTATGTATAGCCAAAAAAGGACCGCATTTAAAATCGGGTCAAGTTCTAATTCTTCAAGTTGACTCTGTGGTAATACGATCGGCTAAGCCTTATTTGGCTACTCCAGGAGCAACTGTTCATGGGCATTATGGGGAAATCCTTTACGAAGGAGATACATTAGTTACATTTATATATGAAAAATCCAGATCTGGTGATATAACCCAAGGTCTTCCAAAAGTGGAACAGGTGTTAGAAGTGCGTTCAATTGATTCAATATCGATGAATCTCGAAAAAAGGATTGAGAGTTGGAATAAATGTATAACAAGAATTCTTGGAATTCCTTGGGCATTCTTGATTGGTGCTGAGCTAACTATAGTGCAAAGTCGTATCTCTTTGGTTAATAAGGTCCAAAAGGTTTATCGATCCCAGGGGGTGCAGATACATAATCGGCATATAGAAATTATTGTACGTCAAATAACATCAAAAGTATTGGTTTCAGAAGATGAAATGTCTAATGTTTTTTCGCCCGGAGAACTTATTGGATTGTTGCGAGCGGAACGAATGGGGCGCGCTTTGGAAGAAGCGATCTGTTACCAAGCCGTCTTATTGGGAATAACAAGAGCATCTATGAATACTCAAAGTTTCATATCCGAAGCGAGTTTTCAAGAAACCGCTCGGGTTTTAGCAAAAGCAGCTCTCCTGGGGCGTATCGATTGGTTGAAAGGCCTGAAAGAAAACGTTGTTCTGGGGGGGATGATACCTGTTGGTAGCGGCTTCAAAACACCATCAAACGAACCTAACAACATTCCTAACAACATTGCCTTTGAACCCCAAAAAAAGAATCTATTAGAGGGGGAAATGAAAGATATTTTGTTTTACCATAGAAAATTATTAGATTCTTGCCTTTCAAAGAATTTCCATGATACACAAGAACAATCTTTTTTTTAGGATTTAATGATCCATAAGAGCAGATTAACCCCTTTCTTTTCTCTTTTAAAAGGATCCGTTGGTCCAGTCATTTGATTTGATAATAGTAATAAAAAAATAACAAATAGAAAAGAATAATGGCTTGAACTGTGTATCGACGCCAATCTACGGTAGCAGAGAAGGTTCCATCGGAACAATTATTTATTTCAGGGTACCTCTTCGCTTTTTTTTCAAATCAAAGGGGGAGGCAGTGTGGGGAGAAATGACAAGAAGATATTGGAACATTAATTTAGAAGAGATGATGGAAGCAGGAGTTCATTTTGGCCATGGTACTAGGAAATGGAATCCTAAAATGGCACCTTATATCTCTGCAAAACGTAAAGGTATTCATATTATAAATCTTACTAGAACTGCTCGTTTTTTATCAGAAGCTTGTGATTTGGTTTTTGATGCAGCAAGTAAGGGAAAACAATTCTTAATTGTTGGAACTAAAAATAAAGAAGCTGATTCAGTAGCATGGGCTGCAATAAGGGCTAGGTGTCATTATGTTAATAAAAAATGGCTCGGTGGTATGTTAACAAATTGGTCCACTACAGAAACGAGACTTCATAAGTTTAGAGACTTGAGAACCGAACAAAAAACAGGGGGACTCAACCGTCTTCCGAAAAGAGATGCGGCTATGTTGAAAAGACAATTATCTCATTTGCAAAAATATCTGGGCGGGATTAAATATATGACAGGGTTACCCGATATTGTAATCATCGTTGATCAGCACGAAGAATATACGGCCCTTCAAGAATGTATCACGTTGGGAATTCCAACAATTTGTTTAATCGATACAAATTGTGACCCTGATCTCGCAGACATTTCGATTCCAGCGAATGATGACGCTATATCTTCAATCCGATTAATTCTTAACAAAT